>JAADWX010000498.1:0-20405 GCA_023336405.1 Globisporangium echinulatum | reverse complement strand
GTTGTCGCTGGCGCTGGGATGAGCTCGCTGAGAACGCACAGGAGCGCACGGCCCAGTGAGTTAGATGCGTTGCATTGCATCGTCCTGGTCGCGCTCACGACACCTGCATTGACACAACTCTTTAGGTTTCCGACAGCAAGCGCGTTGATTAGACTGTGTGCATCAAATTGATTAATGTTTTTGACATCTAAGAGACTACAGCTGTCGCTTCAAAAGAACCGTGAGTACGCATGGAAGCACGTATATGGAAAGCGAGGAGGTGTATTTCCAAAGCAAACGTGCAATTGTCTATTCAGTAACTTTACCGTCAACATGCAGCTCGCATGTCGATCTTGCTTAGTTGCTTTTGTTGTATCGTATATGTGTGTGCATGACTTGGAAAATACGGCCAAAATAAATGCAAGCTGTCCAGAACATATATAACGTAATGGGATATGTCCACACAAGTCGATCTACAAAAAATTCGAGAACTGCTCCACAGCAGCAATCGAGCAGGCCCGATTCGCGGGCAATTGGTGCTGTGTAGCGATCTCGTACGTATTGATTGTCGGCGTTGCGCGGACGACAATGAGAAGTCGGGACGGTTCCTGTCCCACGCAGTCGTCAGTGCCCCGTCGTTCCTCGTGTTCGTAAAAGGACACCTTTTGATCATAAAAGACAATCTTGTTTAGAATTGGATTTCGCGAATCTATTGCACAATTTAGCGTGACAGACAGAAAAGAATATCTCACTGTCATACTATTAACGGAAATGGAGTACAAATTCATTTATGTGTATAAATGTATAGCAGTGCAAATAGCAGGTTGGTTATAAACCTGTTTTCTTTGTAAACTCCAACTTTGATGTTATCGACGTTTTTGACATTTGCTCTAATGTTTGCTATTGTGTGATATTTAACGACAGCAGTTGAATGCACACATCCAAGTGCGCACACACAACTAACCTTAATGTTTCCGATATTTTTTAGTATTGACCCTGCAACAGCAACTTGCGCAGCCCAATTGCACACACCGGCGCATTCATGTGGGCACTTGACGTCCTGAGTGTTGCGAGTGGCACCGTCGAGGACACGTTCTACCTCGTCGCAGGCGAGTGGAGCATCGGGCGCAAGAAGTGCCACTTTAACTTCCACGCCGACGCGTCGATCTCGCGCACGCACGCGCTGCTGCGCGTCGGCACGCTCTCGCCTGAACAACTCAAGGACCCAACAACGCGACCGTCACTCGTGCTCGAGGACCAGGGCTCGCGCTTTGGGTCGTTCGTGAACCAAGAGCAATGCTTCCACGCGCGCGAGCTCAAGAACGGCGACCACGTCTCGTTCGGCGCCAAGCGCACGATCCTGCGCGTGCGCTACCAGGTATTCATCCTCGTCGCGTCGCGCATCCAGCGGTCAAACCGCGTGCGTGTGAGCGAGACGTGCCAGCGCATCGGCATGCACCTCGTCGCGAGCGAGAGTAAGGACGCGACGCACTGCATCATGGACCCCGGTCGAATTGTTGCGACTGTCAAAGTGCTCTGGGCGCTCGTGTACAACCAGCCGGTCGTCTGTACGCCGTGGCTCTACGCGATCGCAGCGCGCAAGTCCATGTCCGAGCCTTTGCCGCGCTGCGACGAGTTCCTGCCGACCGACGAGCACGTACCAGCCGTCGCAAGCAACTACTTACCGAATGCGATGCGCAAGACGCTGTACCACCGCCACGTCGTCGTGTTCCTCACGCCGCAGTCGATGGAGGACATCGTTGCAGCGATGGCCGGCGTCGTCGTCGCTGCGTACCGCGACGCAGAGCACGACGAACTCTTGCTGCGTGCGGTCGAGCAGCACGCCGCGTCGCGCTACGTGCTTGTTGTTGAACCGCTTCAACTCCAAACGAGCGGCTTCTCGAGCGCAGCCGCGTCGAGCGACGGCCGCGAGCCCCAGAGCGTTGGTCCCGGCAATATTAACAATAGCAATAGCAGCAGTGCGTGCGCGCACTCGGCGGTCGAGCGCCGCGTCGCGCTCTTTCGGTCGATCGGCGCGAGCTTCGTGACGGTCCAGGAGCTCGCTGCGAGCGTGATCTTTGTCAAGACGCCGGCGACGGCAAGCGAGTTCTCGTTCAGCAGCTCACTTGCAGGTCATCACCAGTCGTCGTCGGTGCAGATCTGCAGCTTCCCCGATCACTTGAGTCTCCCAGCACCGTCGGCGACAGCGCCGAGTATTGACCGAGACGCAGACAACACGTTCATGAGCAGCGACCACGACAGAGTTAGCAGTCGGTCGACTGCTGTTGGCGACAGGTCGAGTCACGTTGTCGACAGTGTTGAAGGCGTGCCGACGCGACTCGTCGACACTGTCAGTAGCAATTCTGTGGACGCAACTGGACGTGAAACAGCAGCAACTGCGCTGTTGCTCAGCGCTCGCGGCGGTGCGTCACGCGAGTCGGTTGTGCAGGTACGTGGAGGACGCACGTGAGGACTCGTGCAGTTGCGGTTGTAGAGTGATGGCACTCACAGTCGCTTATGTACGCGCGGTCGACTCACTCTTGCTCTTACATAACCACACATTTGCAGGTCAAGGACGAGCCATCAGCAGCAGCAGCAGCTCATGAGCTTCGTGTGAAAGAGGAAGCGACGCCAGTGCAGTTCACGCCAATGAGCAGCATCTCGATCTCGGACTACCCTGCTGGTGCGCCGCTTATCGAATGCGCGCTGGCCACACTGACTATATGTGTGTATGTGTATGTGTGTGGTGCTGACTGACCGTCGCGCGTGCTACCTCTTGACACACACACAGCGGACTCAAGTTCGCAGATGCCGTCGTCGAACGTCCTGAGTCTTGAGCCAGTCGCCAAGACAGAACGACCGTTTGGTGCCGCGACCATCAATGGTACTAGACGAGCTGGTAGCGCTGACAATAGCGCTGGATGGGTCGCGACGCTCTCGAGCACGCAACAGCGCATTGGCGACCAGAAGGTCAACAGTGACGACAACGGCGATGATAACGACAGCGCACCGAAACCAGTCGTTGTAAGCTGCAGCCTCGTCGTGACACGACCGACGGGCGGCTGTGCGAGCGCTCGCGCTAGTGCGTCGAGTAGCGGCAGTGGCGTCAACTTCAAGCGCTTCCGCAAGGGCAACGGCCTCGTAGCACGGCCGCATACACCAGCAGGACCTCAAGCAGCAGCAGTTGCGCCACCGCGTGCAATGCACCAGCCGACGGTCGTGAGCGTGACAGTCGACAACGCGGACCGCGTTGCACTCGAAGCGAATCTCGAGGCGCTCGAGGAGCAGGAGCGCATTGCTGACGAGCTCTTTGCCATGGCCGAGAACCGGGCGGCCAAGCGCCGGCTCTGAAACTTGATACTTGATGATGATTGCAACAACGCGTCTGTCAGATTTGATGGACGTATTTATCACGTTTGATAGCCCACAGCATTGCCGTACTGAAGTGAGTACAACACCTGACTGTCAGTGACTCGATCGACAGCATGCACGACAGACAGCCTCACAAAACACACGTGTATTCTGACTATCTGTCTGACTGCTGCTGCCGATCGCTATGCTTGCATGTCGTCATCGTCGTAGCTACTCGGTCATGACTCTCAGAACTTGTCGTTAAAGAGCGCTTTCTTTGCAATCTGCAGGCCCTGGCTGTGTGAGTGCTCGATCGAGAGTTCGTTTGCCGCTTGCGTGATCTTGTCGAGCACGGCGTCGTCCGCTCCGTCTTTCGACTGCTTCTCGGGTGGCACGTAGTATTCGCCAATGCGCGCACTGCGGCCGCCGCGCGGCGCGAGCAGCGTCTCGCAGCCGTCGAGCTTGTTCGCAAGCAGCTGGATGCGCTCGGAGAACCGGTCGCGCGTCTCGCGCTCGTGCATCGCGTTCGCACTGAGCGTGCGCATCCAGAGGAACTCCTCGGACAAGATGCTCACGACCTGCGACCCAAGTGCGCTCATAAAGTAGTCGATCTCGAGCGTGTAGTAGCGGTTCCAGCAGCTGCCCCAGCGCTCCATGCGCGTCGTCTCGTCAGTCACGATCGTGCCGTCCGGCGTCTCGTTCACGGGTGCAGCAAACTCGGGCGGGTAGACGCGGAACGCGCCCATCTCGGGCCGCTTCTTCGCGAGCGACCGCAGTGGATCGAGCACGATTGCGAGCCACGGATTGCCATGTGGATCTTCCGAGCGCTGCCACTGCAGTTGCGTGCTCACGTCCGTGGCCGAGAGGAAGCAGTGGCTGTGCACTTCGACGTCGAACGGGTGGCTGTGGTACCAGCCCATGAACTTCTCGTTGCGCGTCTGCTCGATCGCTTCACCAAGTGAGATCATGTAGTTGATCACCTCGGCGTCGTCTGCGAGCACGCGCGTCTCGGCGCCTTCGATCGGGAGTGGGAAGCAGTCGGTGACAATGAGCGTCTGCGCGTCGCCGGCGTCGCGGTCTGTGCCGGTCGATGGGCGACCGAGGATGAGACCCATGATCTCGACCGGCTTGCCGCCGTTCTTGATGCCTTTCTCGACGCCCGAGTTGGCGTGGTTCATCATCTTCATCGTCGCCGACGGCGACACGATCACTTTCTTAAAGTACTTGGGGTCCTGCATCCACACCTTGTTGTTCCGCACGTCCTTGAGCACGTCTTCGTCAAAGCCGTACGCTGCGTCTTCAGCAGGTGCGTTCGTGCTCGCATTCGCATTTGCTGCAGCAGCCGCAGCGGATGAAAACTTGCTCTCGATATCTGCGTCCATCGCTTGTTCTGCTGCTGCTGTTGTGTGCTTGTTCTGCTGCTTCTTTGACGTGCGTGCTGCTGCTACCTGCCACGTGCTCGTCGTCGTCGTCGCCTGTTGCTGTTGCTCTGTGGGCTTTTGCTTTTGGGTTGTTTTGAGTGACTTGGATGGATCTACCCTCGATGTTGTCACTATCGCAAGCAAAACAAAGGAATTTGTCTGCTTTAGCTGTTATATTTCGAGCATGATGCAATTGATAGCGTCTTTTCTGGATAAATTGGTGCATTATCCAACCAGCGAGCAAACAGTACCACAACAAATCAGCGTTTGGAAATGCAATATATAGTACGTATTTATTATTGTTATAATATTTTGCTGTAATTTGTTGCTATTGATGATAACCGTCAGATGCTTATTTAGTACATATTGACAAATATCAGTATATTTCTACAAACTCAGTATATTTGTGTGCATTAACCTTGATGAAAGTATGAAGAACTCTTTCATACAAAATCAAGACACTAGCGGTCCCTCGGTTTAGCCGAGCCTATATCTTGATGAAAGTATGAAGAACTCTTCCATACAAATCAAGACACCAGTCGGCTCTCGTACACGCTGCTGCCAATTCCGACAGCTAACAGCACACGCAACAAGCAACAACAGCAAGGTCGTCAACCTCCGCCGCCCGCACCAAGCGTGAGCGCGCACGACGAGCGATGACGAAGAAACGCAGTGGCAGTCGCCACTCACTCGATGACACGAGTCCGCGCACGTCGAGAAGCCCCGTACTGCGCATCAACACGAACCTGAGCTCACCTGCAGCGGCAGCGGCGGTGGACGGGAGCAACGCGGCAATGCCGCCACCGCTTGTGCTCACAGCAGCAACTGCAACTGCAACCACTGCGACTAGCGCTAACGCACCGACGTCGGCGGTACCAAGTCCACTGACGCGGCGCACGAGCACGAACTCGCCGCGTCTGCAGTTCCCCAAGCAACTGCCAGGCCGCGCGCTCGGCGGCGTGCTGGCGCGCTCCGGTAGCTTTTCGTCCGACACGTCGTCGCTCGCGTCGTCACCGCTCGCACTGAACAGCAATGCGACTGCGTCTCCATCGCCATCACCGTATCCGATCCGCGTCGCAATGCTGAGCAAGAACATGCGCACGCGCGTGGACTTTCGTGCCACAAAGGGCGAGGTCCTAAGCCTCGGCGAGATCTACTTGAACGACCTCTCGGACCTCCGCGTGTTCGAAGTCACAAACGTCAAGGCACGACGCGTGCAGCTGCAGCTCAAGCTCGAGCTGCGCAAGCCGTTCCAGCCAAGCGCCTGGGGCTTCCAGCTCGAGAACGAGAACCTCGAACTCGTCGACGCCTCCCCGCGCGACGTTGGCGCGATGCCGCATGACGAGTTCAACCACGTGCCGTTCTCGGTCCTGCGCGCGTCGTCGCGGGCTGCGCTCTGTGCCGAGAACGTCTACCTCTGCGAGGGCTACAACGAACTGTTCAACCACATTGGGACGGTCGAGACGGTCGTGCTCGAGCCGCACGAGACGCGCCGCGTTGTCTTTGCACTCTGTGCGAAGCTCAGTGCGAGTGCTGGTACCACCAGCAACAGCGGGGGCCACGCGACTGGTGCTGCGTACGCACTCAATGGCGACTCGTCTGAGGAAGAGCGGCTGCACTTGAGCCAGACGTCGTGTGCGGTTCTCACGGGTCGGCTCGTGATGAAGCTCCGGTACGTCGATGCGGTCCTACCAGCAACACCAGCAACAGCGCAGCTCGAGCCAAGCCGTGCGAATGCAGCTGGTCCAGACCTCGTGCTACCGCTGCAGGGCCACGTGTGTCGCTCGCTCTTGCGGCTCGATGTCAAGGAGCTCCACTTTGACGACTGTGTGCCGGGCGGCTCGTTTGTCAAGGACTTTACGGTCTGGAACCGCTCGGAGATCCCGCTGCTGTTCAAGCTCGTGTCGTCGCTTGCCGCGTTCGACGACACAAAGGATCTCATCACGTGCACGGACTACAACAGCGGCTACGTCGTCGGCGACAAGACGCTCCAAGCCGCAGCGTACGGCCACGTGCGCATCCGTGTGACGTACCGACCCGACGAGGTGCGTGCGAGTGTGGCGTGTGTACTGTGGTGTGTACTGACTGCATAGTTTGTACGTGTAAGCTATACACTGACTGGACTGACCCGATGCACATTCACACACATGGACGTGCAGATCGGCGAGCGGTTCTTTGAGATCCAGGCGCAGAACCTCCACGACTCGCGGAACGTCAAGATCCTCAAGATCCACGCGATCACGAACAAGGAGCACCACCGGTACGTCCTTAACACAGTCGTCTCTATCTGTATGGCTCGCTGGATACTCACGCTTGCTGCACCTGAATGAACACACAGCGAGGGGCTGTCGATCAAAGAGCCAAGCGGGTCGTACCTCATGAGCGGGAGCAAACTCGACTTTGGCGACTGCTACACGGGAATCGCGAACTCGAAGGTGCTGCTGATCCGCAACACGACCGAAGCGACGCTCCACGTCGACCTCACGAGCGACCGGCCAAAGGAGATCAGCTTTGAGCTCAAGCTCCAGCAGAACCGCGCACGCGCTGCGCGAGCCTCGCGCACCGACGACGTGCTCTCGCCCACGGGCTCGAACGACGGCTCGAGCCGCAAAGGATCGCTCTCGCCCGATGCGGCCAAGGCGGTGATGGCGTTTGCAAGTGCCGACGCGATTAGCAACTACGGCCTCGACAGCGACGAAGAGGCCGAAGAGAACGAGGTGCGGCGTCTGTTGTAACGTTGTTTGTATGTGTAGTACATGTGGCGTTGACTGACCGGACGCTCTGACTGGCTGGTCACTACGACAACGATGTTGATCCTGTAGATGGACTTCTTTGACGACGACTTCCTCCCGCCCAAGCGCTCGTCGTTTGACGAGAACCCACTCGGGGACCTCGACGACTTGGACGACGACTTTGAGTTTGACCGCGAGCCGCTGCGCGTTGCTGCGCAGAGTCCGTCCGTGAGTCCCAAGTCACGTGTTGGTGGTCGCCACGCGTCCGAGACGCGCAAGAAAGCGTTCCGTACAAAAGGCAAGAAGTCGGCAAAGGTGCCGTCCTCGCGCGTACGCGATTTGGCGTATGAGAGCGGCGTTGACAGGTGCGTGTGTGTGATTGCTGTGTGATTATGTCTGTAGTCGCTTGGCCACTCACTCGTTTATAACACTGTCACTACATTCGAATGCGCAGCAGCGGCAACAGCATCTGCTCGTCGCCCGAGCGCAAGCCGCGCGCCGATTACCAACGCAAGCGTCAGACATTGTCGATTGACGACGCAGCGAGCGGCTCGAACTTTCTCGTCGAGACAATCGATCTCCCGCCTGGTGTCGAGCGCACGATCTTGATCTGGTACACGCCAGCAACGATGGCGTCGTCGTCTGAGACGTTTGGGACCGAACCGCTCGACAATATCGATCTCAAGGGTGCGCGCTTGACCAAGCAGACATTCCGCGTGTCGTTCCGGTGCTTCCAGATCCAGGGCAGTGCATGGCAGCAGGCGCAGTCGCGCGTGTACGACCGCACGCTTGGCAAGTCGATCCACATCCGCGCGCGCACGTGCACGTCGATCGTTACCGTATCACCGTCGGTGCTCCACCTCGGGGACTGCAACATTGGCGAGCTCAAGAGCAGTTCGTGCATGCTCACGAACCACTCGGAGCTCCCGACGGTCGTCAAGCCGCTCGTGACGTCGAAAGTCATCTCGACCGTTCCGAACGACGACCTCACGCTCGGTCCGAAGCAGTCGACCGAGCTCAAGATCGAGATCATTCCGCGCAAGACGAACCCGAACTACTCGCGCCTCATCTCGGTGCTGAACCTCCGAAATAGGGCGAACATACCGCAGATCTGCGTTCGATCGAGCAACATGGACGCGCACCACGTGATCTACCACTCGCTCTTCTACAAGCTCGTGACGCCCACGCGCTCGGCGTTTCTTAACTTTGACCACGTCGCGCTCAACGCTGTGGGCATCCAAGTCTTTGACCTCGAGAACATCACGAACGCGCCGCTGCACTTGAGTCTCCAGAGCTCGGACGCGACGAAAGTGCGTCTCTACTGCTTTCGGACAACGTTCAGCGGCAAGACCGAGAGTAGTAGTAGTAGTTCAGGCAAGGGACCAGCCCGTGCTGGCAGTGCACTGCTACTGCCGTCGGCAGGCGACAAGCAGCACAGCGCAACGTCGGGTGCCGGCTTTGCAGCAGCAGCGCATGCGCGCACACCGGGCAAAGTGATCCGACGTCGCCGGTCGTTTGGGAGTCTATCGGAGATCGCGAATGCACCAGCGAGCAGCAGCTCGAAGCGCAACATGTCGAGTGTGTTGCGCGGCTACTTGTCGAAGAAGCTGCTCGCGAACGGTGCAGCGCAGAGCAGTGCGGGCGGATCTGGCGCGTCATCGGCAGCTGTAGCGACGTCGTTGCAATCGTCGCCGCTCGAGCCAGCAAAGCTGCGGAATGAACAGCTCGCGAGCAGCAGCGGACACCACCACCACCACCACCACTTGCAAGCGAGTGCGCCTGGGACGCCGCTCTACCACGTGGATGCGACGGCAGCATCGAGTGGCAACACCGGCACAGCTTTTGGACTCGCATCAGCAACATCAACATCGTCAGCAGCAGCCAAACAGCCTGCGGCGGAAGAGCTCGCTGCGCTGCTGCATTTGTTTGACACGTCGCGCACCGAGTGCGAGCAGTACTGTCACAGCACAGTGCTGCCATCACCCGAGAAGGAGCACGAGATCGTCGCGATGGTCCGCGAGCGTATGCGCAAGCTCCAGTCGCTGCTTGCCGACAAGAAGCTGCTGCCACTCGCACTGGGCAAGGACCGGAACGTGCGGATCCCCGCCAAGTCGCAGCAGCGCGTCGTTGCGATCTTTAGTCCGTCAGCCGACTATGCAACGGCAGCCCACGCAAGCGAGACAGCGAGCAAAGTGCGCGTTGAGAAGCAAAAGATCTTCATCACGCTGCCAGCCGGTGGGAACAAGAAAGCGGTTGCTGACGCCGCGCGGTTCGACCAGAGCAAAGCGACGTGGGTGACGGCCAAGCACCCGTTTGACTCGCGGCCGTCCGTACGCGAGCTGCTTCTCAAGAGTCGCGTGTGCCGCTCGGTCCTGAACGTGAATCAGAAGAACATCAACTTTGGCCGCATCGCGACGTCGGCAAAGAGCTCGAAGCGGCTCGTTGTCCAAAACATGTCGCCGATCCCGCTCGTGTACAGCGTCGAGAAGACTGGGTCGATCTCATCGGGCTTTCTCGAGATCAAAGAGGGTGACGTCGGTGTCGTCAAGGCGTTTGGGACAAAGGAGATCTGCTTTGAGTTCCAACCGACGCTTGCAGGGCCGTTCGAAGAGAAGCTCCGGATCGTAAACGTCCAGGACGTTGAGAACTCGATCTCGGTCACGATCAAAGCCAAGGTCGTGAAGCGCGAAACGTTCAAGCTGCTGCAGTCAGGTGCGTTGCAACTGACGCTTGCTTGTTGCGTGATGACGTGTGCTGTTGTAGTAGTCGTGTGCTGTGTCTTAGCGATAATATGTGTCGCTTTGGGGTTGCGACTCCCTCACTTGACTGACATGTGCGATTGTAACACATGTATTTGTTACATGTACAATGAGCAGGTCAAGTGCTGTCGCTCGGCAAGTGTCTCGTGGGTGAACAGAGCGACGAGATCAAGATCGCCGTGCGCAACACGAGCCGCAAGAAGCGCGACTACATGATCCAGCTTGACCCGAGCTTCTCAAATCCCGGGCTCAAACCAACGTTCTACTTCTCGGTCGACGAGACACCATCGGCGATCATCACACAGGCGCAGGAGAAGAAGCTCGACGAAGAGCTCGAGAAGCTCGAACACAAGCTCCGGATCGCCACGACAAAGAAGAAGAGCGACAAGATCACGAAGCTGAACGCCAAGATTGCGCGCGCCAAGGCGCTCCTGAGCGGCGAGCAGGTGCCAGTCGAGAAGAAGAAGAAGAAAAGCGACGAAGATGCTGCTGCCACCGACACGGACGACGCCAAGTCGGCGACGTCGCCGCTGTCGCTTATCGATACTGTTGACGACAGCTGCAATAGTGAGTCGGAGATGTCCGAGTCCGAGTCAACACCACGCGCGCTTCGGCGCCGACCGACGTTGCAGCTCGCCAAGTCGCTCTCGCTCTCGGACACGCGTGGGCACGTGAACCAGCTCCACTTCACGCTCGACGCCGAGGCGACGTGCCGCATCGTTGCGTCGGCCGTGTTCACAGCAACGCCCGCTGCATCAGCCGTCAAGGGCAGCGAACTGCTCGCCGCTGGCCGCCTCTCGAGCTTCAAGAGCCAGAAAGCGCGCAAGCGGCAGCTCCGACGCGACTCGACGCCGATCATCGGCGTTGGCAAGTTCCTGCTCTATGAGCAGCAGAACAAGGACATCATGAAGGAGCTGCAGTACAGCGCCGAGTGCTTTCTACGCACGGACGCTGGCGAGGCCGCGTACTCGCGCGCAGTTGGTCGCAGCGTGCCGCCGTCGCAGCTTGCACTGTCTGAGACTACCGGTGGTAGTGCGCTGACGTCCATGTCGGCGACAGCAGGGAGCGACGTGCGCGACGCAAGTAGCGACACACACGCCAAGAGCAACAGCACCGAGCCCGTGCTGTCGCTGCAGGCGCTGCTCGCCAAGTCGGACAGCAGTCGCGGTCTCTCGGTCGCGATCCCCGATTCGGACCGGGCGATCGAAACTGCAAGCAACGTGCTCGTGCGCGTTGAGCCAAACCAATTTGCGATCGCGCACTCGTCGACACTGCTCATTCCGCTCGAGGAGTCGCCGGCCGACACGTTTGGCTGGGACGTGACGCTAACGCACCAGTCGCCAGCACTCAAGCGCGTGTCGGACGTCCAGGTTGCGTGGCGGCCGTGCGACGCGCTCGAGCGTCTGCTGCGCCTCAACTGCGAGGTCACGCCAACTGATGCAGTAATTGTCACTGACGCGGCGCTCGAGCTGGACGACAACACGAGTGATGACAGGACCGCACGCACTAGCGGACTGCCGGTGACGGTGCGACTCGCAGGCGACCGCGCCGTGACGCTGCGCTTCAAGTGGTGCTTTGCGCGTGAGTCGGGCTTTGCGGCCTCGAATTCGCTTGCGTCGTGCATCAGCCGGTCCGTGCTTGCGAAGATCGCGCGCGCGCTCGAGCAGAGCGCAGGGCGACTCGAGTTTGTCGTCCGCAGCAGCGCATCGCCCACATCATTGTCGAGTGCGAGTACAAACAGCGCTGCGCCGTTTGCAACAGTCAGTGTTGCGGTCGTCAAGGCCGTGCAGCGGTCGCTGTGCGTCGACTCGGATCGATTCGAGCTCGGCGAGCAGCAACAGGGCACTGAGGTGCACGGCGAGTTCATCATTCGTAACCGGTCGCACCGGCAGGTCAAGTACTTGTTGCTCATGCCGTCGGCGCGCGAGCAGTCGAGTAGTAGTGCGGCGTCAGTGAGCGCTAGTAATGGCAGTGCAGCGTCGACATCGTCATCAGCATCGTCGTCAACATCATCGGCTACTACGTCAACACAATCAGGCGGTGACCTAGTGTTCGACAAGCCGACCGGCAGCATCGCTGCGAACTCGCACGTCATTGCGCGGTTCACGTACCGCGGCACGACACCAGGACAACATAGCGAACAGATCGAGCTCCGGAACCTGAACGACCGGCTCGACACGTCGGTCGTGACACTCGCTGTGCGGGTGACGCGCCCCGTGTACGTGCGCGTGCCCGAGCTCGACCCGCTTGCAACTGGGCAGCTCGACGTCCTTGACCTCGGACCGTGCTACGTCTCGCCCGAGATGCAGGACGCGGCCGTGGACAGTCCAAACGTGTCGCTCAAGTTTAGCAAAGTGCACAAGCTGACGCTGCACAACCAGGTCGCTGAAGCGCTCGTGCTCTGTGCGTCGTCGAACCTCAAGACGCAGTGCTACGTGTTTGAGGACTCGCGACTGACGCGCGAAGCGACGCACGTCGTGCTGCGCGGCGAGCAGTCAATCGATCTGTATGCTGCGTTCCGACCGCGGCTCTCGAGCGACGCGTTCAAGACGGGGAGCACGCGCGACCTTGTCGGTGGTATCCGCGTGCAGCTCTTCCGACTGCTTACAAGCAGTGGATCGGCGTCGACAGCCACAGCCGCAGCAACTGGCAGTGCGACGAGTGACACTACGGACGTCGAGAAGAGCGAGATGGTCGCCGAGTTCACGATCAAGTTTGTCGGTGTCGCGGGCGCGAGTCTGGCGCGCGTGACGCCAGCTGCGATCGACTTTGGCGTCGAGCGCAACCTCGGCGGCCGCGCGACGGCACGTGCACACGCCGGCCGCTTTGAGCTCATCAACGTGAGCAAAGCGCTGCCGCTGCGGTACCGTTTGTTTGTCGTGAGCGACCGCGAGAACTACGCCGACGACGACCATGCCGTGCGCGTTGCGCTCGAGCACGAGCACGGCACAGTGCCAGCTGGCGAGAGTAAGAGTGTCGCGTTCACGCTCACGGCGTTCGCAAGCGGCTTGTTCCGCCGCCGCATCCTCGTCGAGAACGTAAACTACCCAGGCAAAGTCAGCACGGTCGACGTGCAGCTCGTCGTTGACAGCGGTGCGCTCAAGTGTGAAGTCTTTGGGTCGTCGATCGTGCCAATGCGCGACGACAGCAGCAGCAGCAGCAGCGCAGTCATCGTTGCGCCAGCAGCAGCAACACCGTCAAGCGCGCTGCACGTGAACGCGATCGACTTTGGCGTCGTAAACGTCATTACGCTCGAAGACGAACTCGCCGACGCATCTTCAACGGC
Organism: Globisporangium echinulatum; assembly: GCA_023336405.1. NCBI lineage: Eukaryota > Oomycota > Peronosporomycetes > Pythiales > Pythiaceae > Globisporangium > Globisporangium echinulatum. Next base: position 6,877 of record JAADWX010000498.1, on the reverse strand, counting down.
TGGTGCGACTGCGAGCACGAACGACAACGACAGCGCAACAGCGACGACGATGCGCAAGTATCGGATCTTTGAGACGCGACACGTCGAGTCGCCGACTGAGACTGGCAGCAGCAGTAGTGCGACGACAGTGCTCAAACGCAAGCCGCTGGCGCGCGAGCGGTTTCTCACGCTCACCAACACAACGAACGCCGAGATGGTGCTCCGGCCCGTGAGCACGCTGCCGCTCACATTTGTTTGGTGCAGCTGCGGCAAGATCCCGCCTCTTGCGCACGAGTGTGAACACCGCGCAGTTCTTCGCACAGCGCAAGCGGTGTCGCTCGCGAGCGTCCGCCGTCTGCACGTCGATGCAGCGGATGGTAGTGTGCAGACTATAGCAACAACGACGACGACGACGCAGCAGCTGCCGAGCGTGTACGTCGGTGACACACACCGCCTTGCGCCGCAATCGTCGTGCACGCTGTTTGTCCGGTTCGCACCGATCTCGCTGACTGCAGCGCTGCCGAGCGAGCTCGTCGAGGCGGGCAAGCTCGTGCCGTTCTCGGGCGTCGTCGCGATCCAGCGCTTTGACGAAGCGACAGCGGATGTCGAAGCTGATGCTGATGCCGAAGCTGTCAACAGCACCGACGACAATGTCGCATCGACGCTCAAGGTCGTCAAGGTGAGCGGCGAGTACGCCGAATCGCGCATGCAGGTCGCGGAGCGGCACGTGTCACTCGGCAAGATCGGGTACGCGATCGGCTGGAAGGCGTCGCGGTTTGAGCTCGCAGTCGCGAACACGAGCGACGTCGCCGTGTGCTTTGCGCTCGCACGGCTACCTCTGTGCATTCGCATCCGCGACGTGCGCGGCGCGACACCAACTGCGATCGCGAGTGACGTCGCGTTCACTGCAACTGCAACAGCGACGGCAGGCAGCAACAGCAGCTACGCGATCCCGTCACTGCGCGAACTCGTGCTGCACACGGAGCGCCGGTCGGTCGAGAGCGACGCCGATAGCCCGCGTCTCACGTGGAAGATCGACGCACGCTCGACGTGCGTGATGGAGATGGAGTTCTTCCGGACTGCAGAGGTGTGTACGCGTCTGTGTGTGTTGGTGCTTGCTACGCGCTGGTGTGTTGCGACTCTCGAGAATGATAAAACGAACCCTGTATGCTCATGCGCCTGAATCTGTCACTGTCTGCCTCTCTGCAGTCGCTCAGCGCTGGCGTCCATGACTTTGCGCTGCGGCTCCTGAACCTGTCGAACCCGCACAACGTCGAGGACGTCGTCGTGCGCGCGCACATCATCTCGAGCTACGCCGAAGTGACCGTCGACCCCGAGAGTTCGAGCGTTGGTGCAGCCGACGCTGACGCAACACGCAGCCAACTGCAGCTCCCGCGCCACGTCGCGTTCCTCCCGCCGATCGTCGTGCCGCCCGCGCAAGACGCGTCGCCACAGGGTGCGAACTTTTGGTTCTCGCTCCGCAACGTGTACGACGAAGAGCTGAACGTGAAGCTCTCATCGACGCCGCACAGCGCGCTCGAGAGGTGCGTGCGTGTCTGTCTATCTGTCTATCTGTCTATCTGTCTGCATGTCTGCATGAGCCTTATGGTAGACGTGTCAGCTCGACACACAGTGATGCAGGATGCTTGCTTGCGGTCTGATTGACTGACTGACTCATTCATATCGCTTGTCGCGTATACTGATGATGCAACACTGCCGTCCTACTTGCCTCACGTGACCGCACAGCACGCTCGAGTTCCTGCTCTTCTCGCGGTCGTCGAACACTCCTGTGAGCACGTTGCAGATCGCACCAGGTGACTCGATCGACGTCCGCGTCGTGTGTCACGTGTTCTCGTCGGCGCGACTGTCGCCCGAGACGCTCGAGTCGACCGACTTGGATCCGACGTACGACAGCCTCGAGCTCGGGAGCGTCTGGCTCGACGTGAGTGTCCCGAGCGCGTCCGAGCCGGCGCAGACCAAGCACATTCAGGTCAAGGGCAAGCTCGTACCGGGTCGGACGTTCACGCTCTCGGCATCGAGTCTCCACTTCTTTGCCGGTGCGACCGAGATCCCAGCTGACATCCCGCTCGAGCTCCTGCCGCTGTCGCTCCGGTCCAAGACGGGGAGCAGCCGCGAGTCGGTACAGCTCGCACTTGCCGGTGCTGCACAATCCGGCAGCAGCACGGCACATCACCTGCGCAACACGTCTGAGACGTTCTACGTGCGCAACCCGTCGGCGCTGCAGCCGCTCAACTTTATGATTGAGTCGGTCGCGATGTACCAGCCAGGGTTGTGCCTCCTCAAGGGCGCGGCCGTGTCCGAGATGAGTGCCATGAGCGAGTACATTGAGGCCGTCGCTGTGCCGTCGTCGGGTACGGTCGCGCCAGGCGACTCGATGAAGATCACGGTGCGGCTCGAAGAGGCAACGCTCGTTGCAGCCGCCGAGTCTGCGCACTATCACGGCAGTGGTGACAACGCCAAGGCCGCGTCACTGCTGCACAAGATGCGGCACCACCCGTCGTGGCGGAGCAACTCGTGGGGCGCCGAGTCGCCGGACGATGCGGTCGCTGACGTTGCAGCGCAGAACCACATGTTCCTCAAGGTTCGCGACGTCGACATGAGCGCCGACATGGGCGTTTCGACCGACGTCGACGTGCACCTCGTGCTCCAGCAGACGGCGTCGAGTGCGCTGTCAACTGCCGATGGCGGCAGCAGTGGCGCTGTCGGCGGCAGTAGCACTAGCAGTAGCGCAAAATCAGGCAGCAACAGTGTCGACGTCGAGCTCATCCGCGCAGCGTTTGCAGCGCGCGAGAAGCGGCTCGTGGCGTCGAAGAAGGCGTTCACAGCACCGACGCTCGCGACACACGTCGAGGACTCGGACCACGACGACAGCGAGTACGGCGGTGTCGACAACCTCGACGAGTTTGACGTCGACTCGATCAGTACAACGCCGAGCGACCGACGCAGTCAGCTCCCGGTGCTCACCGTGCGCGGGTGCACACCAGCTGAGAACTCAATACTCGAGAGCACGCGGTACATCGTTGACGCGGGGCAGCACACGGTGCGCAACGGCGGCGAAGTCGAGTGGGAGATCACGGTCGAGTGTTTGTACACGCAGCTCGTAGCACCCGACAGCACGGGTGGCGTGCTCGAGCCGGTCGAGTACAAGCTCTTGCTCGTCGACCGGAATGCCAAGTCGTGGCTCCAGCTTAGCCGCGACCGTGGGACGCTCGACCGGTCGCGGAGCTACCAGAGCGTCGTGCTTTACTTTCTGCGCGACGTCGTCGGCGTCTACTCGACGTTCATGGTGCTCCAGAACGTGACGAACCCGTCGGACCTCAAGGTCATCCACGTGCGGCTCGAGGTCATTGCCGACCTCAACATGCTCCGGAGCATGTCGTCTGGCGCTGACCCAACGACGAACCTCTTTCGCGTCCTCGTGTCGAACCACGGGACGCCAAAGCGCCAGCGCCGGTCGAGTCTCGAGTTTGCACACGGCGGTAACGGCGGCGGTAGCAGCACCGGTGGTGGTGGTGGTACTGGTGCTAACGGTGTCGACTGCGAGAGTCCGCGCAGTAGCAGCGGCACAGGCAGTGCAGCTGCGCGTGCAGGCCTTGTGATCGACTATAGCGAGGTGTACTACCACAAGCTGTATCACAATCACTCGATCGTGCTCGAGAACGCGTCGGGCCTTGCGCTCGACTTTATGCTTTCGAGTAACGCGCGGCCGCAAGAAGTGAGCTTCTCGACGTCGCCGACGTCGTTCACTGAAGTCTCGGCCGTCACGCTCGAGGCATACGGCCGCATGCAGGTGTTCTTACACTTTCGACCACAGCCGCGACCTATCACAGCACCGACGCTAACTGGAGCCAGTACGAGCGCTGGTACTGGTACAAGTGCTGGCGCGACGGACGCGAGTGGGGGTGTCGAGCACTGGAATCGCGAGATCGAGGTGTATATCAACTGTCGACTTGTCAAGGACTTTCGCGAGACTGTGATTCTCCGCGCGATCTGCCACCCGCCACAGCTTCAAGTGAACGTCGCAGCAACCAAGACCGACGAGATCCTGTCAACGCGCGAGGCGCCGGGCTTCTTTGTCGGCCACCAGCCAAGCTTCCTCAGCGCCGTCTTCTCGATGCCCGAAGCCGCGCTGTCGTCGAGTCCGGACACTGCGACACCAGCAACAGCTTCGACAGCAACCGCGGCAGCGTCTGACGTCGACCAATTCATCGTTGTGCACAACACGCGGAGCGACGTGAAGGCGCGCCTCGCGCTGCGGAACGACAGCATGTTCTTCACGATCGGCGTTGACGTGCTGCTCACAGTACCGGGGAGCGTCGATGTGCACTACTTGGACAACGGCATCTGCGCTGGCCGGCGCTCGACGCTTCTCGTGACGATCCAGCCCCGTGCAGCTGTTGTGTTTCGCGTCACGCCCGACGTTGCGTCGCTCTGGAAGCACCATCAGCTGTGGGACCACAGCGTGAAGGAGCACGTGACGCTGTACAACATCAAGCAGTTTGCCGAGCACTACCAAGTCACGCTCTGCTTCACGTGCAGGTACGCTTGCGGTCTCTTACTAGGATGTATGTAGCTGGACCTGCGTGGTCGATCGTGTGCGGTTGCAGTGTCTCGAGTCGTCATTAACCTGCGTCGATGTAAATATGACTTTCTGTGCCTATGTGTGAGCAGCAGCACGGCTTCGAGCTTCTACATCCCGCCGAACGTGTCGGAAAGCTACCCGTTCTCTGCGCTCGAGGACACGATCGCCAAGTTCCTCCAGGTACTGGTTGGCCCGTGTCGATCTCATGAACTGTTGTGGTGATCGTGCTCGTGTCGATCTGGCGTCTGCGGACGACTGTGTCGATCCAATCAAGTTTCTGGTGTAGCTCATGAGGACTATGTGCTTGCATGTGTATGGCACCTTCACAGAACTACAACTACACGTGGCGAGGACTCGTGTCGTACCACGAGGCGCAGGGCAGTGCTGTCGAGACATCGTCCGGGTCTAAGAGCAGCAGTAGCAGCACGACAGCACTCTCGGCGCCCAAGCTCGTCGAGATCCTGTCGGACCTCGAGAGCGCGCTCGAGCTGTCGTCGCCGCTGAGTCCGCGGAAGCTCCATCCTGTTGCGCCGCCCGACTTTGCGAGCAGTCCGCGGCGTTCGACGGACGGCTTCTCGTCGGGCGAACAGCGCGACGTGCTGCACCAGCTGCTGCAGTCGTACCGCGCGCTCTACTTCGACTTCTACTACATCACGGACGAGCTCGTGTGGTACGGCGTGCGCGGCAACGCCGTGCGGCACAGTCTCATGCTCGCCGACTTGGCGTACGGCGTCGTGTTCAATCACGACGTGTTCCGCGCGTTCCTTGCGGCTGCAACCGACGCAACGTCGTCGACATCGTCGTCGTCCGTTGCAGCTGCGCTCGACAGCTCGGTGTTCCCGCGTCTGCTCCTGCCGTGGATCCGCCAGCTCGGCCACTTTCTCAGCTTCTTCCCCGAGAGCCAGGACACGACGATGCCGCTGCGGCAGCTCTACGACCAGCTGCGCAAGTTTGAGGTCAATTGAGTGAGCGCAGCGCAACGCGACTGGATGCGAGCAAAAGGTTGTGGATAGTGAATCGTGTATGTTGGCAGAGGCAGTTCGAATCATGTGCTCATAGACGTTTGCTCGTGATTTTCATCAGCAGTGTCGACACTCACATTTTGCTTGAGCAGCTCTGTTACGATATCTTGTTGCTACATACCGTAACGAAGTGCAACGTTGTCCAGCAGCCTACTTTGGTAACGCCGAGCTCTGTCGTGTTCACAGTGCTGCAGCACATGTGATCGAAGCTTGCGCACACTCCTGCACCAACTGCAGCGTCGCTCACAGCTCGTTTGCAGTTCTAGTCGTTGCGTCCTCGAACTGCAGAGCGTTGCGACCGAGCAGCTTCGACACCACATCGCGACGCCCGAACCGAGTGGCACACGTGAGTACCGTCTCGCCGTCTGTGGAAAGAGCGTGTGGTGACGCATCAGCACGAAGTAGTGCCTCTGCTACGTCAAAGTGGCCGGCGCGGATACTCGCCAGCAACGGAGTGTCGCCACCATCACCCACTGCGCTGATCGAGGCACCTGCATTGAGCAGCTCCGTCACAGTCTCGACGTGTCCGCTCCGACAAGCAGCAGTCAGTGGCGTGGTGTTGTCCCTGTCTGCCGCATCCACAGTTGCGTGATGCTCCAGCAGCAAAGTCACCGCCTAGACGTCACCGTTTGATGCAGCGAACCAGAGTAGCGAGCGACCGATATGCGATGCTTTGTCTACATCGGCGCCGCTCGCAAGCAGATATCGAGCGACCTCGATGTGTCCATTGTCTACAGCGCCGTAGAGTGGCGTCTTGCCGCCTTCCATTCCGAGGTTGATCGCTGCTCCAGCGCCGCACAGCCTCTGAACGACATTGAGGTGGCCTTGAGTGGCTGCGATGTACAATGGCGTACTGCCGTCGTTCATCGATGAGTCCACAGACGCGTCTGCATTGAGCAGCGCTTCGACGACAGTGGTGTGTCCGTTCTGCGCTGCAAAGTACAACGGAGTTACGCCATTGTTGTCGACTGCGTCGACACTAGCGCCTGACGCCAGAAGCAGTCGCACCACGTCCAGGAGATCATAACCCGCTGCCACCAGCAATGGTGTGTCACCGTCGTTGTTGCACAAATCGACGGTCGCGCCAGCTTCGAGTAACTCTTTGACGACATCGACGTGGCCTTTCTGCGCGGCAAAGCTCAACGGAGTCACGCTGTCGTTATCGGCTGTGTCGACACTTGCTCCTGACGCCAGAAGCAGTCGCACGACGTCCAGATAGCCGCAATACGCTGCAGTCAGCAATGGTGTGTTACCGTCGTTGTTGCGCAAATCG
>JAADWX010000497.1:0-20553 GCA_023336405.1 Globisporangium echinulatum | reverse complement strand
GCGTCGAGCGGGTGCGTCGCCGTGTACAGCTGCACGTTCGGTGCCAGCAGCGTTCGCGCGCCGATGCGGATCTCGCACACGTCGAGCAACACGCAGTTGAAGTTCATGAACACGCCGTCGGCTGCGTGGATGTTGTAGCCGAGGTCGCAGCGGAACGGCGTCTCGATCAGCACATCTTTGCCGACCGTGCCAAAGAGCTCTTTGAGGGTCGCATTCGCGCCGTCGCTGCCGAGCGCTTGTTGGTTGTACTTGGCAACGAGCTCGCGCGCGTGATGGCACTCAGCTACGAGCTCTGGGATGAAAGGGTTGTAGAGCTCACCACGCAGCATCTTTTCCTTCTCGGTCGCCATCGTGAGTTGCGGGCTCAAGCGTGTGAACGTATATTGACAAATGAGCTCGTTTGCGTAGATCGAGGAGAAATGGGAAATGAAGGAATGGCTCAGTAGCTCTAGCAGAGCCGGTGTCACCCTCACACAAGGAACGGTGGATTTGTGATCAAGCTGTTGCGATCTTCAAGCAACACTTCGACGTCAGCCAATCACTCGCCGCCACGCCATTGCATACTACTGTTTGCGACCAGCACAACTGCTCGACTGGCGTGTCAATCGCAACAGATTTACTTACTACAAAGTGCCCATGGATATGTGAGCGCTATTTGCGACAAACGAGACAACATGACAGTCCATTCACACTCGTGGGCGCTACTAGTACACAGCAAGCACATGGCTGTTCACTACCGCATGATCTCGAAATGCATGTGTGGATGCGGATCGCTGTGCTGGTTAACGAGCGCCAAGTCAGGTGGTGCAATCGACTGCTGTCGTGTTTAGCATCGCTGTCTCTCACTCGTTCATATATATATACAGACGCTCTCTTGCGCATGGCGACTAGACACTTGCTCTCAATGCGATCGCAAACGGTACGAGTAGCACGAGCAGCACGAGCACGTGGCCGATTGACAGCCACGCACTCATGCTGTGCTTTGCGTCTGCGCTATACACCTGATGGACGGCCGGATCGAGTTCCGGTACGGCCTCGAGCGGCGCGTACGAGATCTCGTACTTGCGCACGTGTGCAAGCGACGAAGCGCTTGTCGCGCCAGTTGTCGTCACGGCGTCGTAGTGCTGGAGGTACGTCAGTGCGTTCACGACGTTCCCGAGCACGAGCGTACCGGGCGGCTCGATGCCGCGCTGCCGCACTTCGTCTGCGATCTCTCCAAGCGTGCTACGGATCGTCGTTGCGCCTGCCATCGTCGCAGCGTGGATGATCGCGGCTGGCAGGTCGCTTGGGTACCCCTTGTCGTGCATCAAGCTCTTGCAGAGGCCAGCGAGGCGACCGATTGCCATGAGGAACACGGTCGTGCGGTGGTCGCAGTACTCGGGCAGGTTCGGGAACCGGTCTTGCTTGCCGTGCCCTGTACATACGAGCACCTGGTCGGCGACGTCGCGCATCGTCGCAGGGATGCCTGCGCTCATGGGCGCCGAGAGAGAACTCGAGATACCAGGCACGACCTCGACATCAAAGCCTGCTTCCGAGTAGATCACGGCCTCTTCACCACCGCGACCAAACATGAACGGGTCGCCGTTCTTGAGCCGCACGACGCGTTTGCCCTGGCGCAGTCCTTCGAGGCCCCATGCGTCGAGCTCGGCTTGCGCGAGGTCGGCGCGGCCGCAACGCTTGCGGGCGACGCGCACCTCGCCGCGCGCAAGCGAGAGGATCTCCTGCGGCACGAGGCGGTCCGATAGCACGAGCTCGGCTTCCTGCAGCGCGCGATATGCCTTGAGCGTGAGCAGTTCCGGGTCGCCAGGGCCGGCGCCAACGAGTTGCATCTTGCCGCGGCGAATGGTCGTGCGCACCATGATGGTCGTTTCGTGTGTGAGCGGAGCGGTGAAAGGACGAATGCGCTTTGCTGTGTGCGGATGTCTTGAGCGCTTGCGAGGTGGTGGTGCAGGAAGTAGGCGCAAACAAGCAGCAGCACTGGCGATGGATCAATGGATCAATGGATCAATAGATCGATCAATGGGTGTTCAGTTGCGGTGATGTTGCTCGGAGCTCGTGAGAGGCTTGCGATGGAGTGATGCGCAGCGCGTAAGAGCTATTTTAGCAAATGAGTTTGGAATGACGCAATCGCAGTGACTGTTTGTTTCACTGTACAGAAGATAACCTAAATAGAGCGCCTGGGTCTGCGTTATCGAGTTTGCGGTGTGGTGCTTCTCACAATGGCGATCGTTTGACAGGGTCGTCGCGTGCAAAATAGGTGAAGACAACTCACTCACCTACAAGCAACAAAAGCGCAAGCAAGCAAGCGCAGCTCGCAGCTTGCACTCGCGCACGCGTCAGCGATCCCTGTTCGAGTGGATCATCGTTGCCAACACACGCAAGCAAGTGAATGGACGAGAGCGCAGATGCGCATGATGGGGCAGCAACGTACGCAAACGCAAATGTCTTTGACAGAGGAATGTTCCGGCGGTGGGAAATGCCACCAAGTTCTGAAGCACACGTGCAAGAACTATTTTCGATCGCAGAGTTGCAAGTTGTATCGCGCTCGTCGCAAAGCGTTGTTGCGCGACGCATCTGACGCTGCGACCTTTCCCGTAGCGATTGGATCGAGACGTTGTCCAATCACGTGCGCTGTGGACGTCGGTTGGCAAAAAAATACAGCTGCTGCAACGCACAACTGAATGGTGTAATACATGTGGTTCACACTACTCCTCTCATATCATATTGCACATTGATTGTATAGAATCGACAATGAAATTGACCAGCGATTGCATCATCCTAGTGTCTGTATACCATAGACAGTACATGATCAAATATGGAGCCGCAGTCGCACCTATCCCACTGATTGAGCAAATGTATGTGAGCCACTTGCGAGGTGGCCCACATCATGTAAACCAATTGATCGCATGCAACGCTTGGATGCAGCAATCGAAGCTGCTGCGTTTGCGTTTGGGCGGTTCATCGGCGGCAGGGTAGCACTTGCAACTCGCATCGACGTCTGTGAGCGCCACAGAAGTCAATCCGCCGCCGACGCCCGAGACCGATCGATACCACTGCACCACAGTCTCGCTCGTCGCTGTCAAGGTCATCTACTCCCACTCTGCGCACGTGCCCATACTCGCACAAGTCTCCGCAGCGGTAGCTATTCCTTGCCATCACGCTGCATCAAGCATGAAGACGCACCATGCCGTGGAACACAACACTGCGGTGGAAGAGGCCGTGAGCCACATCGCGTATGCGCTGAGCGACTACTCGTACCTCGTGCAGCCCGTGCCGTTCGGCCGCGCGCTCGACAAGTACATCGTCTCGGCGCGCCGCAACGTGTTTGACCAAGTAGGCAAGGTCAGCACGAGCAGCGCCGGTCAGGAGCTCATTGAGCAGGCGTACGCAGCGTCGAAGCGCGGACAGTTCGTCACGCTCTTTGCGTCGTCGCCGTCGTCGCTACTGCAGATGGTGCCGACAATGTACAAGCTGAGCGCCGCGCAGCTGCCAGCAGTCGTGCACGTCGTGGCGCGCGAGCACTCGGACCTCATGGCGGTGCGCCAGACCGGCTTTGTGATCCTCAACTCGCTCAACGCCGAGGAGACCGAGGACATGGCGCTGCTCGCGCACGTCGCGTCCGTGCGTGCGAACGTGCCGTTCCTGCACGTGTACGACGGCGACATGGCGCAGAACGACTTGGAGCGCCGCGTCGCACACGGTCCGCGCCAGAAGTTCACAAACTCGCTCGTGACGTACAAGAAGCTCGCCGAGCTCATTGGCCTGAAGAACACAGGCTCGACGACCGAGTTCCGCGAGCTCGTGCTTGGCAACTCGGCTGTCGCAACGAGCAGCGCTGGCGAAAGCGACGCCGACCTGTACTTCCAGGTCTCGCCCGCGACGGTCGAGAAGTTCCAGGCTGTGCCGCGCGTGCTCGAGCAGGTGATCGCCGAGGTCTTTGCGCACAAGAAGTACCAACTCTTTGAGTACTTCGGGCACCCCGCAGCCGAGCACGTCGTTGTTGTCATGGGCACAGCGTCGAGCGTCGTGAAGGACGCAGTCGAGTCGCTCGTGAGCAACTGGGACGCCAAGGTCGGCGTCATCTCGGTGCGGCTCTTCCGTCCGTGGTCGACAACGGCGTTCCTAAGCGTCGTACCAGCAACAGCGAGCAACATCGCTGTGCTCGATCGCATGGAGGACGCGACGAACGTCGCCGAGCCGCTCTTCCTCGATGTGCTCGCATCGTTCGAGTCCGATGAGTGGGCGAACAGCGGCAAAGCGACGCCGTCGCTCATTGGCGGCAAGTATGCGTTCAGCACGCACGACCAGGTCTTTGACGTCGTGACTGCGCGCACGCTCGTCGAGCAGCTCGCAGCTGGCGAGCTCCAGACTGGCTTTGCGGTCGCGTCAGCGACCATGTCGGAGCAGCAACTTGCGACAAAGCAGCTCGTCAGCGGGTACGTCTCAACGACCGAGGGCTTTGAAGCGCCGTACGTCAAGATGCTGCTGCAGCTGTTTGAGAAGCGCGCGGTCATTGCGAACCTCGTGCGGTCGACGACGGTCTGGAAAGACCAGGACGCAGCAGCTGGGACCGACAACGTCGCGCTCGAGAGCGGCGAGTTTGGCTTTGGCGTTCACCTCGGCATCCTCGCAAAGCGCCAGCAGCTCAAAGACAAGGTCGCAGCACTCGTGCAGGACGCCCAGACAACAGCAACGCTGTCAACGCGGCTCGTCGCGTGCTTGCGCGAGTGGATCGCATCGCCACCCAAGCACGAAGCGCTTGCGAACGAGATCGTCGTGCTGCTCGATACCGAGACGAAACAGCACAGCGCTGCGCTGAGCGACATCGTTGCACTCAAACGCTACTTTGCGCCGCTGAGTCAGTGGATCATTGGCAGCGAAGAGTTCTCGCGCGACGTCGGTGCGTCCGGCGTCCACCAAGTGCTCGCGAGCGGCGAGAACGTGAACCTGCTCATTCTCGACACTGAGCCGATCCACGCCGTGACCAAGACGCACCGCAAGCGCGACCTCGGGCTCTATGCGATGCAGTACGGCAACGCGTACGTCGCGTCGGTCGCGCTCTACGACTCGTACTCGCAGGTGCTGCGCGCTTTGAACGAGGCCGACGCGTTCGACGGTCCGTCGATCGTGCTCGCGTACGCGCCGCGATGCGACCAGATGGAGAAAGACACACAGGAGGCTGTCAGCACGGGCTACTGGCCGCTGTACCGGTACAACCCGGTGCTCGAAGGTGTCGACGGCGAGAAAGCGTTTGCGCTCGAGTCGCCGAGCATCAAGAAGGACTTGCTCGCGTTCCTCAAGCGCACGAACCAGCTGAGTCTGTTTGCCAAGCAGGCGCTGAGTGCACCGAGCGCTGCATCTGCGTCGCTCACGGACAAGTACGCACAGCTCGGCCAGGCGTCGCTTGACGCAAGCTTTGACGCGCTGCTCAATGGCTTTGGCGCAGCGCAGGCGGCCGAGCCGTGGCAAGTCGACACAAAGCTGTGGGTGCTCGTCGGTTCGGACAATGGCCACGCCGAGGAGTTCGCGTCCAAGTTTGTCGATGAGGCTACCAAGTTTGGCATCCAGAACGTCGTGAAAGCCGACATGAACGACATGACGATCGATGCACTGAGCGACGAAGCGAACGACGCGAACACATATGTGCTCTTTGTCGTCTCGACGGCCGGTCAGGGCGAGTTTCCGTCGAATGCCAAGGACTTTTGGCACGACCTCGCAGGCTTTGGGTCGACGCTGCCGCTGCAGTTTGGCGTCTTTGGCCTCGGTGATAGCATGTACTGGCCGCGCGCGGACGAGAAGCACTACTTTTGCAAAGCGCCAGTCGACCTTGACGCCAAGCTGAGCGAACTCGGCGCGACGCGGCTCGTCGCACTCGCAAAGGCCGACGACCAGGACGCCGACGGCCCAACGACGCAGTTTGACGCGTGGAAGCCGCAGTTCTGGGAAGCGATTGGTGTCCCGACCGACGTCGTGCACGCCCACGATGGCGCTGGCAAACCAAAGGCGCGTACGAACGAAGACATCAAGCGCGAGAGCAACTTTTTGCGTGGCACGCTTGCCGTCGGGCTCGAGGACCGGACGACGAAAGCGCTGCACCCGGACGATACGCAGCTCACCAAGTTTCACGGCATCTACCAGCAGGACGACCGCGATTTGCGCGAGCAGATGCGGCTCGAGAAGCAAGAGAAGGCGTTTTCGTTCATGATCCGCGTGCGTGTGCCCGGTGGCGTCTCAACAGCTGCGCAGTACCTCATGATCGACGACCTCGCTGACTCGCACGCGAACGGCAACATCAAGCTCACGACGCGGCAGGCGTACCAGCTCCAGGGCATCCTCAAGTGGGACCTCAAGGGCGTCGTGCAAGGCATCAACCGCGCGCTCATGGACTCGCTCGCAGCCTGCGGTGACGTGAACCGGAACGTCATGTCGACGATCAACCCGTCGTGCTCGGTCGAGCTGCACAACGAGATCTTGGACGTCGCACGTGAGCTGTCAGCGCACCTCACGCCGCGCACGAGCGCGTATCACGAGATCTGGCTCGACAAGCAGCTCATTGCTGGCGGCGAGACAAAGGACTTTGAGCCGTTCTACGGCGAGACGTACCTCCCGCGGAAGTTCAAGATCGCGATTGCGATCCCGCCGTCGAACGACGTCGATATCTTTGCAAACTGCCTCGGGTTCATTGCGATCATCGAGGACGACAAGCTCCTTGGCTTCAACGTGACCGTTGGCGGCGGCATGGGCATGACGCACAACAACAATAAGACGTTCCCGCGTCTTGCCGACGTCATGTCGTTCGTCACGGTCGATCAGGTTAAGGACGTGGCCGAGAAGATCATGATCTTGCAGCGCGACTTTGGCGACCGCGTGAACCGCAAGCACGCGCGCTTCAAGTACACGGTCGAGGACCACGGCCTCGACTGGATCCGCTCGGAGGTCGAGACGCGACTTGGCTACAAGCTGCAGCCGCCGCGGCCGTACCACTTTGACTCGAACGGCGACCGCTTTGGCTGGCACAAACTCAACTCGGGCAAGTTTGCGTACACGATGTTCATCGAAGGCGGCCGCATCAAGGACTTCCCGGAAGTCAAGATCCGCACTGGGCTGCGCGAGCTCGCGACCGCGTTCCCAAACGTCGAGTTTCACCTCACAGGCAACCAGAACTTGAGTCTCGCGAACATTGCGAACGACCAGATCGGACCGATCAAGGCGCTGCTGCAAAAGTACAACTTTGGCAACGAGAGCTACTCGGCCATGCGCCTCAACTCAATCGCATGTGCCGCGCTGCCGTTCTGCGGGCTCGCGTTCGCTGAAGCCGAGCGGTACCTCCCAGTGCTCATCACAAAGATCGAGGAGCAGCTCGTTGCTAACGGCCTGCGCGACGACGCGATCGTGATCCGCATGACAGGCTGCGCGAACGGCTGTGGACGGCCGTACCTGGGCGAGATCGGCTTTGTCGGCCGCTCGCCAGGCATCTACAACCTGTACCTCGGTGCTGGCTTTGCCGGCGACCGACTCAACAAACTGTACAAAGAGGGTGTCGACGAGGCGCAGATCCTCGCGGAGCTTGCGCCGATCATCAAAGACTACGCCGAGAACCGCCACGACGGCGAGAAGTTTGGCGACTTTGTCATTCGTCGCGGCTACGTCAAGGCGTGTCTCGCAGCGCCGCTCATCGAGAACCGCGCAGCTGGCGAGACGTTCCACGCATAAGTGCAAGAAGAGAGAGGAAGCACGTATTCGCACAGCTGCTGTTCGCCGCCGCCGTCGTTGATGGTCGCAGTGTCGGCGCCGATGGCAACTGTGCGTTGCATATAGGTGATAGTCAGGAGAAGGAAGCGAGCGTCACGATGACCTCTGGTTGTGTATGGCAGTGCGTGTTCAGGCATGTCTACCACTACTTGAGCCACGGGCATCTTCAACGTCGAATTGGTGCACTTGCTCGATTTGTTTCCTTTTGCGAGTTGAAGTGACCATCACTCGTTTTTCATCAATTTACAACCTCAGCCTCAGTGCGCACTCCTGACACCACGACACACACACAAAGCAGCGATGACTGCGCCAGTTGCATCATCGTCCTCGCCATGTGCAGCACGCGCGACGACAACGGTGCTGCTGCGCGACGACGACGCCCGCGCCGCACCGCGCTACGACGTCACGGCACCGAGCGCGGTAAATGCAGCCGCTCGCGCGCTCTCGAGTCGCGACAGCGGTGAGATGGACAAGCAGAGCCGCATCGCACCGCAGTCGACACCAGCGAGCAGGGGCTCGATAGCGAAGACGCGCTCGTCGTTCATCATCGCTGCAGTGGCGGAGAACCGCGCACGAGAGATCGGTTCGTGGCGACGACTTGCTGCATGTGTAGATGAATCGTCGACGTGTTTGTGCTGCTTCCGCTGCTGCGAATGAACAGTGTGAGAACTCACGCACGACGACCGGATGTAACACGAAGGCATGTGCGCGATCGACTTGGCGTCGCCGCGGGAACTGCTGCTCTGGAGCATCATCGACTCGCACTCGTATGCCGAGAGCGTCTCGCTACTGCACGCGTACGAGGTACGCACATTGCCGCCTGTGAACTCTATCGGAGCTGCGTGGCGAGTGACTGATGCACGTGTTCACTTGCTCTAGCCGACCGAGATTCTCGTTGTGGAAGCGGCAAAGGCGAACCACATCAACGACGAGATCACAAAGCGCTTTGCTGGATCGATCTGCCGCGTCGTACCTATTGCGCGCAAGTACTTTGAGTACGTGTGTGCGCTCGGTTGCCGATGTGGTGGGCTGGACACCCGCCATCGACAACGCGGATGGCTTCTCGTGCAGTGTTGCTGATCACTTGCACGCACACACAGCCAAACCAAAGGCGCCGAGGATCTCAAGCGAGTGATGTCGAACCGCGTCGATATCAACATCGGAAAGGTTCGTGAAAGTGTGAGTGTGTGCGAGCAGACTCGGTGTAACGTGGTAGTGGCAAGTCGAGCGGCTCATTCGTGCATGTGCATCATATGTAGAACTACGTCGCGATGGCTGCTGTGGCGAGTCTGATGAAGTACATCGAGTTTATCCAAGGCGTGTACATCGCGGAGAGTACGATGAAGGTCAGTATGCGCATCGACATCGACAAGCGACTTTGCTGGAGATTTATGGAGTCTTGCTGATCCAGCGCTGTGCGACTCCACACACAAGGTCGTGCTCAACCCGTCGACTTCAAAGCTGCTCATGGACCACGCAACGGTGAGCGCGCTCGAGCTCGTCCAGAGCGTCCGCGGTGACTCGGCACGACAGGTTCGCACGCGCGAATTGTGCTCAGAGCAGTGTGCAATCCCAAAGCTCTTGCACTCAGTGCGTACCATCCGCAGTCGCTCTGCGGCATGCTTGACAACACTCAGACGACAGGTGGAAGTCGACTGCTGCGATCGACGGTGAGTTGCATGCTTGCTTGATCGTTCGTCTGAGCGGGCTGAAGGAGTTGCTAGCGCTGACATCGCGTGTGGGTTGGACTCCCAGATGCTACAGCCAGCACGCCACTTGAAGACAATGTACGTCTCCTAGCGCCTATGCTCGGCGTCACTCTCGGATGCAGCAGCACGTCAAACCTCCACCTGACGCCTTGCAACTGTGCAGTCGTGGCCGCCACGAGGTGATCGAGATCTTTCTCGACAACCCAGGCTGGTTCTTCGACGTCACGGAGCAGCTGCCGAACTACGCCGACCTTGATCGGTTGCTCGTACGGACCAAGCAGCAGCGCTGCGAGATGGAAGTGAGCGGTGTGTTGTCGCTCTAGTAGCTCTAACGAAACACTCACATGCGTTGTTCAGGGTCAGCTCGTAGTGGTGCCGAAAGTGATCACCCCGCGGCTGTCGCGGATTGCGATCGGCAATGTGATCGCGTTGAAGCACGTGCTCGAGTGCTTGCCCGCACTCGTGGCGCAGCTCGATGTGGTAGCTGAGGGTCTGACTACACCGTGCGCGCTGCTCGAGTCAATCACGCGAAGGTGTGTATTCCATCGAATGGCGAGCTTCCTATTGTGCTCTTCTCAGTGCTGTCACTCTGTCTCATACGTACGTGCACATACTGCGCAGTCTCAAGCACGAAGACTTTGCGACGATTCGCACCGAGATCGAGCGAGTCATCAACGAGCGGTACGAATGTCGAAGCGCGTTGCTAGTGCATAGCGTACACGAGATGCTTCAGCTCACATACGATGCGCGCAGCGTCCAGTTGAGCCGCTCCACTGCTCAGAAACGCATCCAAGAGTGCTTTGCTGTCCGCGCGGGCATCGACGGCATGCTCGACGTCGCGCGTCGAACGTATCTGGAGACGATCGAGCGCATCCACGAAGTCACGCACGGCTACAAGGAGGCATTCGACATCCCCATGCGGCTGAACTACACGTACGCAGCGTTCATCGTGCACACGTTGCCTATTGTGCGCTGATGCTGACGACCCCGTGTCGACTTTATCGCGACAGCGCACGACGCGGATACCACCTGCTCGTGCCAGCGAATGTGCACAACCTTCCGTCCGTGATCATCGAGCGCTTCGCGACGCGCAAAGGTGCAGCGTCCATGTTGCTCTATATTCACGAACCCTCTTTCACTATCTGAGCTAACATGGCCGGTTGTGCATGCTGCAGCGATCAGCTGCTCGACAAAGGAGCTCAATTCGCTCAACTCGAGACTCAAGGAGGCACTGACTGCTGTCTACAAACTCTCAAACAGCGTCATCCAGCAGCTGCTCGACCGTGTTCGTCCGCACGCGCCGTCACTGTATGCGATGACGGAGAGCATTGCACTGCTCGATATGCTTCAGAGGTGCGATCATATCTGTGGCTGTGTCGTACTCAATGACGACGTCATGTGTCGAGATCGAGCGTATCTGACCAACACCGCTTGTATGCAGCTTCACGAACGTCGTGGCGTTGTCACCTGCAGAGCAACCATGTAGGCGTTTATGCACGCTGGTGATGCAACAGAGTGTCATGGATGAAGTCGTCTGACGAGAGTCGCCTCGCAGTCGTGAAGCCACATGTGTCCGAGCACGGCAACTTTGTGATCAAGAACGGCCGCCATCCGATGGTGGAAAGGACCATGAAGGACCGACAATTCCTGCCAAACGACACGGTGCGAGCAGCTCCTGTGTGAGTCTGTTGATGCTTGGAGTCGACATACCACGAAAGTGCTGACACGCACATGAATGCTTGTACCGCAGTTCTTCGATCCGCTGAGCACGTTTCACGGTGCGTGCAGGCTCGACAGGATGCTGCCACCACACTGCGCTGTCAAGCCTTTCTCATCTTCACTCTCACTCTCTCTCTCTCTCTCGTTCTTCACACACGCACACGCTGCGGCAGTCATCACAGGGCCAAACTGCGCGGGCAAGTCGACGTACTTGCGTAGTGTTGCAGTCATCACGCTGCTTGCGCAGATGGGGTCCTTCGTGCCGGCGACGGAGGCGTTCATTCCGATCCGCGACCGCATCTGCACGCGTTTCGGAACGTCGGACGCGATGGAGGAGAATGCGAGCACGTTCGAGGTCGAGATGAGCGAGATTGCATTCATCCTCGAGACGTGCACACCGAGATCGCTCGTGCTCATCGACGAGCTCGGTCGCGGTACGACGAACGAAGAGGGCGTGGCGATTGCTTGGGCCGTCAGCGAAGAGCTCGTCCAGCGAAGGGCGTACACGTGCTTTGCAACGCACTACTGCGATCTGAACGACCTTGTGCAGCTGTACCCACGCTGTCGCTCCTATCACTTGAGCACGACAGTCGGCGAAGTACGTAGTAGTATGTGCGCGCGAGCCTGTCTGTCGCCGTCGTGATCCAATGTGATCTCATCTCTGATGCATGACGCACACGTACGTATGCGTGCACCCAGCACTACCTGCGCTTCCAGTACAAGCTCAAGGATGGCCCGTTCCCACCATCCGACATGTACGGCATCAAGACCGCCAAGATCTGTGGTATGCCGCTCGAGATCATCCAAGAAGCTGAGCACACGTACCGACTACTGGCGAACGCGAAGCGCAGCACTACCATCGACTCGACGTCAACCGAGATGCGCTACGAAGAGCGGAAGAAGCGGCTGCTGCACCATCTCCTTGCGTTCCGATACGCCGAGCTCGAGCCCTCTAGTACGTCCAAGCGTGCGTGCATACATGTATTTGCTGGTGGACAGTGTACTCACAAAGTCTGGCAACAACACTGCGTGCAGTCTTACGACGACAGCTCCAACACCTTCGTGACCTACTCGTTGTAGCCGAGTAGCGCCTTGCCGAGTGATCCTGTCGTTCGAACTGGATTCAGTCGTGAGCTTCACGCATGCTTGATGAACTCCGACTTTTCCCGCCATTCCTCGCCATCTTGTCGCTTGATCGTCTCTCCCGATCAACACTTCACAGGCGATTACATCTCAGGCACACCATCGCGCTGACGCTAGTCTCGTATCGGGCGTGACGAACGTCTTGTGGAGTGACGACTGCGAGCAGTGCTTTCAACTCAGCATATCGCAGCCCGTGCTCATTGACAGCAGTGAGCACTGCTGCGCCTTTCTCGAATGAGAGTACATGTGATGCACCGTCGTCGCCTTGACCACGAGCTCGAGCCGCCGTTGATTGCAAGTCGCATTCACTTCGTTGTATGACCAGCGAGCTGGATCTTGAAAAGTCGCTCTCTCCAATCCCAAGTACACGAAGAGACACTTGCACTCGAGCACTCGCACTCACGCGCAGACGCATCAACATGACGGAACGCACCAAGTACGGCAGCAAGCACGAGGGACTGCGCATGAGCTCGCCGCCAGCGCGCACGTGCGACACGACGTCACCACGCCGCCGCGCGCTCCAGTCCGCGGCGCCGCGGATTCTGTACGCGCAACCAGCTAGCGTACACTTTGGCGGCTTTGCGCTCGGTCAGACGTACCAGCAGCGCGTGTTCGTGCACAACAACAGCGCCAAGCCCGTGCGACTGCAGTACGCCATGCCGAGCAAGGGCTTTGTGCGCGTCGTGTTCGCGCGCGAGCGCAAGCCATTCGTCTCAGCAGGGCTCTGCGAGGAGCTTGTCGTGACATTCAAGGCCTCGGCGTTCCAGTACTACTACGACTGCGTGCAAGTGCGGTGCGAGGAGGTCGCGTACGCGTCCAACACGGACACGGTGCTGCTCGGCAAGCTGCTCATTCCGATCCACGCCTACCCGGTGCTCAACGAAGTGCAGTTCCCCACGCGCATGGACTTTGGCGTTGTGCCGCTCGGCGGCGTCGGCAAGAAGCACTTTGACCTCACGTGTTCCGTCCCGATTGAGTTCGAGTACGAGCTTGAACTCGCACGAGCACACCCGTCGTTTACCATCTTCCCGCTGCGCGGCACGATTCCAGCGAACGGCGCCGCGCGCATCGAACTCGAGTTCCGGCCACTCGTGTATGCGACCGCGAGCGCCGAGATCGTGCTGCACGTCTCGCAGCTCGGATTCACGCCCATGACGTGTGCACTCGCAGGGTCGTCATCGATCGATGCTGTGCTGGACATCGCGACGGCCACGGAGACTATCGAGACCGAGCGCAGCGCACCGGGAAAGCCTGCATCCAGTAGATGCACACCAACGACTGGGAGCTCACCGACCAAGTCGTCACAGAAAGTGAGCAGCAGCAGCAACAAGCCTCGCATGCGAGAGGCGCTCGACGCGGACAGCAAGAGCACAGCGCCAGAGATGATCGGCGGACTCGAGATCCCGGCGGATCTGTCGACGATGGCGAGCGTCAATTTTGTGCTGACGCAGCAGCCAGGGAAACTCAAGCCCAAGGACCTAAAGAAAGCCATCGAGACGAATCGCGAGCTGCGCCGGCGCCAGAAGGACGAGCAGGCGAAGCTTAGCGGCTCGAGCAACAACGAGTCGGCCGCAGTGGCGCACGAAGGCCACGCGCGAGCGCTCACGTTTGCCGTGCTCGTGCGCGAAGAGGAGCACTTCTTCGCGCGCGCAGGCGTGAGTCGGCAGGTCAAAGAGATGTTCTTTGCACAGGAGCTGCGCGATGTCGAACTGGCCGAACGCGAGCTCGAGTTCCAGAGCCACCGCATCCACCTCGGTGACGCGCTGCTCACGCCGCCGCAAGTCGCGTTCCTGCGCCAAGCGCGCGCACTCAACGCGCTCGAGCTTGCGCGACGCAAGCGCGAGAAGCTGCGCGCGAGCTGCGACGCCATGATGTTTGGTGCAGAAGTGCCAGCGACGCCAGAGATGCCGTGGCCGCCGCGCGGCACATTCCCCGCAAACTATGCGCCGGCGTTCACACCCGACTTCAAGACGTACAAGAATGACCTGTGGGCGCGGCGCAAACGTGTCGTGCAGCGGTTCGTGCGCGCCGTATCGATGTGCGTCGTGCGGCTGCGCGCGCAGCGGCGACTCGCAAAGATCAAACAGTGGCTCGGCAGCGCCTCGACGAGCGCGCAGGTGCGCGACAAGGTAGCACTCGACTGGCAGCGCCACGGCGCAGGCGCGGCTGCTGCTGCGCGGCACTCGGTCGCGCGCATCAGCAGCAGCGACACACAGCCCACGCAGAGCTACTTCGTCGACAGCTTCCCGCTCGTGGACGTGAAGATCCACACGCCGCGAGAGTTCATTGCGCAGCCCGCAGACTGGGACCTCAAGACCGACTCGTTCACGTTCTTCCCACTGCGTGAGCGCGACGAAGCGCTCTGGAGCGGCCATGAACCACTCGAGCTGCCGCCGCTCGCGACGTACGTCGCGCGCGAGAGCGACCGCGCGCTGCGCGTCGGCGCCAATGACGAGTGTGGCGCGCTCACAGCTGCAGGAGACAAGTGGCTGCCGCAAGTGGACACACGGACACCGTCGTTGCTCGCACAGCTACGCGCCGACGTCTTTGTGCGCACGAGTGCGAGTGTGCGACCGCTTGTGCGGATCGAGAGCCCGCGCGAGACGGACGTGTCGTACGTGCTCCGACCGCAGCGCGTCTTCCGCACGCCGCCGACCCACACAGGCGCGCTGCTGGAGCAGAGTGTTGGCATGCGCAGCCTCGTGGCGCTGCAGAACTCGCAGCTGGCGCTCCACGAGGTCTACTTGCCACCGACGGAACGTGCGCGCGCACAGCCGCTGCTGCACTTGGCAGACAAAAGTTGCCGCAACGAGGACGACGATGACGATAACGACGACCTCGAGCTCTTTGAGGACGTCTGGCACATCTCACGGCGGTCGAGCAGCGGGATCCCACGCCTCGCGGTCCACGCCGACGACGTCCCGTACCTCTCGGACAGCGAAAGCGACGACGATGGCGACAATGGTGCAACGAAGCGCTCGCCAACGTGGGCGGACGCGCTGCAGCTGTTTGAAGACAGCAACGGCGCCGACGTTGTCAGTGATGGTGACAGCAGCGGCCACCTCGAAGTAGGCGAACTGCTCGGCCGTGCACACGGTGTCAGCAGCTTTGCGCGGTACCGCCACCTCATTCGGCAAGAGCGCATCTACAACGCGCGGCGCGACAAACTACTGCAGCTGCTGCCAAACGTGCGATCTACTCTGTCGAATGTGTGTGTTGCCGAGTGGCACTGGCTGACAGTGCGACTGACATCACGTGTGCTGTATGCGTATGTACGTCTGCAGAGGCTCAAGGAGGTGGCTGCCAGCATCACGCATCCAGACTATGCGCTCGTGGTCGAGGGTCACGGCCCTGAGCGACCGCTGCACCAGCGCTCGAGCGCGCGCTGAGTCATGTCGTGCGCTTCATCGTCAAGAGACGTATCCACAGCGTACGCACATCAGATCGCATGGACCGACCAGACAGAGACACGCACAAGTACACAGTTGCGATGGATGGAACAACGTTTGTTCATTCACGACTTACTCATACGAATGAATAGCCAGCGAGCAGATCGCTACGTGAGTACTTCCAAGTAGTGGCTAGACGCTTTGCGATGCACTCGCGTGCGCCTAGTACACTTCGAGCACGTAGCGGCCCTCCTCGCGCATGCGCTCAATGTAGGCGTTCGCCTGCTTGCGGTCGAGTCCACCGACGCTCGTGAACGACGAAATGAGCGCCTCGCGCACGTCGGCGACCGGCCACGTTGGACCGCAGAGGTAAAAGTGGCCGTTCTTGTTGAGCAGCAAGTCGGCAAGGATCGCCTTGTCCTCGGCAATCTTGTCCTGGATGTACACCTTGTGCGGCTGATCGCGCGAGAACGCGCAGCGCAGGTACGTCACGAGGCCGTCGCGCTCGTACGCGTCGAGCTCGTCGCCGTACAAGTACTCCTGCTTCTTCGACCGGCTGCCAAAGTAGAGCGCGACGGGTCCGACTGCGACGCCTTGTGCGCGCAAGTGCGCACGCTCCTGGATGAACGCGCGGAACGGCGCCATGCCAGTACCGAGACCGGCCATGATGATCGGGTCGGCCGGGTTTGTCGGCAGCTTCATCACGGACGAGCAGACGTGCACCGACAGGAGCTGCCCCGGTCGGATCGCGCGCAAAAACTGCGTCGCTTGGCCGACACGGTACTTGCCGCTCGGCGTCGTCCAGTCGTGCACGACAATGAGCAAGTGCACGCTCGTCGGGTTCATCTTCATGCTCGACGCGATCGAGTAGTGACGCGCCTTGATGCGTGGCACGAGCGTTACGAGCTGCTCGATCGTCGGACGCGCCGACACAAACTCCTCGAGCAGCTCGGCATACGTCGTCGTCTCGTCGACGCGACGCTTGTACTCGTCCTTGCCGTCGGCGTCGAGCAAGTGCGCGAGCACTGACTTCTCCTTTTCGTCTGTTGCGAGGTCAAGGAGGGCCTGGTAGAACTTCTTTGACGGCCGCCCAAAGATGTCGAGCACCTGTGCAAAGAGCTGAAAGTACGTGAGCGTCTCCTCGGCTGCTGGTCCGCTGCTTGCGTGCTTGCCCTTGGCCGCTGCAACGGGGATCGTCACGAGCGCGTCCGGGTCGACGTTAAAGCTGCGGAGGAACGTCACGACGTCCTTCTCGTCGTTGTGCGCAAACACCGCGAGCGCCTCGCCGATCGCGTACTGGATCGGCGTGTTGTCGATCGCCATCTCGACGTGGAACACGTTGCGGTCGTAGTCGCTCGGCGTCAGGCGCTCCCACTTGGTCACGCGCACGACCGCTTCGACGTGCTCGCGCGCGTGCTGCTGCGTGCCAAACGCGTCGGGGAACGTGAACTTCCACGCCGTCTTGGTCGCCGACGACACGGCCGCGGCTGCACGCGAGCGCTTGGCGACCTTGACGTTTGCGACCGAGTGCGCGACTTTGCTTGTCGGTAGTGCAGCGAGCGGCGCGAGCGCAATTGCGTCGTCATCAGTTGCGTCGGCTATCGAGCTCTTCCACTCGTCGACTGGGTACGTGAGTGTCGCGACGTCGCCCCAGACCGCAGCGACGAACGACGCGAGTGTCGCGTGGTGCTCGCGCGCAAAGCGGCTCTGGAGCAGCGCGAGCACGACGCGCTCGCTGTACAACCCAGCGGCCTTGAGGAACGCGACCTGAAGACCTGCAGCTGCGACTGCGTCGTCGTCGACGCGCGTTTGGAGCTCGGCGAGATCGACGCAGAGCAGCTGCACGTCCTTCGCTGCAACGGCCGCCTTGAACGCGGCCGACTCATCGACGTCGTCGACTGTCTTCCAGTCCGCGAGCACAAGCAGTCGACCACCACGCTTGACGCTTGCGACAACGTCGTACGCCTGCAGAAGCGACGCCTTCGTCACGACGCTCACGTCGGCGGCGTCGATGGGCTGCTGGAGTCCAGCGCTGCGGCCGTTTGGCGCGACGCGCACTTCGAGCGTCGACACGGGCCGCGCGCCAGCAGCGCCTGCGCTGTGGTTCACGAGCGCGTGCACTTGCGTCGACGGGTTCTTGTTCAACAGCTCGAGCGTCGCAGCAAACGCCTCGAGCAATGGCGCGTCGCGACCGGTCTCGGTCGCGTCAAAGCCCCAGAAGAGGAACTGCTTGCAGAACGCGTCGGTGCCGTCGAGCTCAAAGCCCTCGCCGTAGACGACGTCGAGGTGCGGGACTGTCGTTGTCGACGCGACGGCCGCGTCAAAGAGTGCTTCGGACTTGGCGACCACGAACGGCCGGCGCGTCGCCGACGTCTGCAGGTGGTGCAGCACGCTGCGGCCCATGCCAGCCGAGAAGCCGGCACCACGGAACACGCCGCCGTAGATACCCGTGACAACGACTGGCGCGGCCGCACCTTGCCAATGCGCCGAGTGGAAGAACACTTGGACGTTCTGCGTGAGCAGGCCGCGTTGGAGCGCAAACGCACCGGCCGACACGTTCTCGAGCACTGCAACACGTTGCACGGTTTGCGGCAGCGCTGCTGCAAACAGCGCGTGCGACCACGGCAGCAGCAGCCGCACCTGGAGCACACCCACCTTGCGGCCGACCATGCGCTCGTACGCGACGGCCTCGTCGATCGCCGCGGCGGCTTCGCCGACAACGACGATCACGTGCTCGGCGTCCGGCGCGCCCGTGTACTCGTACACCTTGTACTGCTTCTGGAGCACGTGGAAGAGGTCGTCCATGACGCCCTGGACCTGCTCCGCGACGCCCGCGCCTGGTGCAGACGATGCATAGGTCGTCAGGGCTTCGACTGCGGCGAGCTGCTGCAGCGACGATGCGCTGAGCACCGAGAGCTTTGCGAGCTCCCGTGCGACGCGCGCGCCGTCGTAAAAGTGCACGAAGAGCTTCTGGAGCCGCTGCGCTGCAACGTGTGCGACGACTGCGAGGTCGTGGCACTCCTGTGGGCTCGACGAGTTGAGCAGCAGTGCGCCCGAGTGCTGCAGCGCGTAGACCGATTCGTACGAGCTGCCGACTGCGAGGTCCTGCCGGATCGACTCGCACGCGACGTGGAACACCGCGCTCTGCTTGCTCTGTGCGATCTGGAACAGACTCGGAAGGAACAGCGGCAGCGTCTGCGACGGCACGAGCGCTGCGGCCGACGTGCCGACAGCGAGCGCGCCGCGGACGGCCGTTGCAGCGCCCTGATGGATCTCGAGCGTTACGACACGCGCGCGCAGTTGAGCGTACTTGGCGGCTTCAGTCTCGGGCGTTGTTGTTAGTGCGGCGCCGTTCGCGAGCAGCGGGTACACAAACACGCTCTCGCTCACGTTGCCAGCGACGCCAAGCACAGCGTCGGCGGCCGACGTGAACACTTCCGTGCGCTCATACTGGCGGTGCACGCTCCAGAGTGACGCGGCGTGACGCAAACTCTCGACTTGCGCTGTCGTTACGGCCCGAGAATCGAGCTGCTCGATCTTCTTGGCGAGTGCAGCGAGCGAGTGCGGTGCGTCAGACACGGCAGCGGCGGCGCCGATTGCGAGGCTCGTCGCGGCTTCCGACTGGCGCTCTGGGTGCTGCATGGCTGCTGGTTGCAAGAACGACTTGGTCGATCGATCGAGCTGGTGTGTATGCAGGAGTCGCTTGACGCTTCACCGGCGGAACGGGATGTGAGCGTTGTTGGCGTTCAGGCGTCGTGGCTCCTTGAGCTCACGATCGCAGTAGCGATGCCTTCCATCAGAGCGACGCAAGCGCCGCCTGCTCACCACCGTTCACTCCCACGACGTCCATTCCATCAGGTTCGAGCGCATGACGCATACACGCTGTTGCTGGGAGAGAGGATGCACGCAGATCTGCTGTCAAACGACGTGGCCAATCGCACGCTCGTGATTCGCGGGACGTTGAACTCGGCTACGTGCGCACACACTACTGTTTAATCCCTCTTATCTTCGTACTTGCAAGTGTTGTTGCCTAAGTGTGCGTACACATTCGTCTAGATGCGCGTTTGCTGCAGTTAAAGCCGCACGTTCTCAATCTTTGATCGCATCGTACAGTCAGCACTCACTCTCATACAAGGATCAGCCAATCACCAAGCGCGATTGTAATGCGTCAACCTCGATTCAGTACGCGTGGGCCACACCGAATCGTGTCGTTTGACAATGCACACCACCATCACAAAAGCGTGCAAAGAACGTCGCGTCAACAAGACACAGAGCAACTCGCTGAAAATGAGCGCGGTTGGCAAACATGTCGAGAAGATCGCACTCGAGACGTGTGTCAGTGTATATGCGGATGGACAACTGACTTGGATCCAAGCCGCTGATGCAAGTCTGTTCTATTCGCTTGCATAGTGCAGCTCCTCAGCATATGAACATCGCTACACCACCAGTACAGTCGTCCACAGCATCCTATGTACTGGCACATCACATCGAGCTCCGTTGCTCGTTCAAGACGACACGATGCAAAGATCAACGAGCGAGTAGGGATGAACGAAGACGAGATCGCTCACGCTGTATCCAAGTCCAAAGAGATCGACCAGACAATCGCGAAGAAGATATTCGAGGCCGATGTGAACAGCTTTACTTTGCTTACCTGTCAGAAACGTTTGAGAGCAATAGCAACTGTGTGAGCACGTCCACTCGATGTTTGTTAGATGGGTTTGGTTGTTGAGCTGCAGTGATCGGTGTGAATCTAACTGCTTCCTGTTATCCAATAGCTATCAAATGTCAATAATGTATTTTTTTATTAATTACTTGCATTCCACAAACAACATATTTATATT
>JAADWX010000496.1:0-20571 GCA_023336405.1 Globisporangium echinulatum | reverse complement strand
GTGCATGAACTGCCGCGTCTCGCTCAGCAGCGGCGTGAGGAAGTGCGCGCGCACGATGCGGTCGCCGCGCGCGCGCTGACTATAGTAGAGGAAAAGCATGGGGAGAATGACGCGCGTCTTGCCACGACCCATGTTCATCTGACTCACGGCGCCAGCGTTCGCGATCAAGTGCGTCGCGACAACGTACTGCTCGTGGCGGATCTGCAGCCGTCCGTCGACCTCGAACGCTAGCCAGTACGGGTGTGCGCAACTCTTCCACTGCCGCACGCTGCTCAGTTCGTCGGCAAAGTACGTCGCAGGCGGCGGTGACGACTGCTGTGCGCTATGCACGAGCCGCTCGAGCTTGTCCTCGAGCACACACAGCTCCATGAACTGGAGCGTCGCAGCCTCGAACTTGTCGCGCGCCGACGCACTGAGCCGCGGCGCGAGCTGCAGCAACACTGTGTGGTCGAGCGTGCTCCGGACGAGGTCCGCGACTGTCGGTATCGGCAGATAGTTGATTGTCGCAAGCATGCGGCTCACCGTATCTTGACAGTGATGCAGCCGTGCTGGCCATCACGTTGACCGCACTCTCGAGCGACTCGGCAGCTGAACGCAGCGCGTCAGTGGTCAGACTTGTGATGGCGCCAAGCTGAGCTTGCGCGCCTTGCTTGCCGAGGAGACGTTGGTTAGACACGAACATGCTAAACATCTCCAGCTTGCCGAGCTGTTGCTCAGGCGTTGTTGCGAGAAGCTCTACAGCAGCTTGGTCACCAAGTGCTTGAGCGATCCAGTCCAACACACCTCGGTGCTCAGCCGATAGGTGTGGGAAATATTGATGGGTCTAACGACGCCATCGTACGAATCCTTGCAGAAGCGATTCAGGTGGGTCAGCAAGACCACTGGATCATAGATTGACTACAATTGCTACCAGTTGTAACTGGGCGATCCCGAGTTATGCAGCACAAGCAGAGAGGAAGCGTGCAGAGCACCTTTCGCAAGGAACGACAGAAGACTTGGGCACTTGCGCTCCAATAATTGAACTGTCTGATTGACATGGAAAGCGGCCCCGGTAACGGGCGCAGCTAACTAGATCTAAGTAACTGAATACTAGAGCTAAGTCTAACTAATTGATTAGCTCCTGAGAGCTCAATGAGCTACTGTGTGCGAACCGCCTATAAGGCCAGCATTAATATAGAAATTAATCTAAGATTAGATTGTTAATGTCTCGCAATAAATTGCCAGCCAGGTTATATAATAACTCTAGCGTGTGACCCCGTTACAGATCCACCAGTGGAGCAAAGAACAAACATCATTGACATAATTAACTGCAACATCACACATTCAATACTTTTGCGATGCTGCATTGTATGAAAAGTTCGCTAACAATACGATATGTTTGTGCTTAATGTTTAGTCATTCACCGCACATTGAGCAATGGTACGAAGCACAAGTGTAAAATCTTTACAGAAGGAGTTGCGATTGTTTCGCAATAATTACAATAGGCAAGTATGTGCGAATAACTATTTATTTGAAAGTGCACCCAGATCTCATCCCGTTTTCTCGCTTGCATTCGATGAAATATACAAATTCGGTTTAACCACTTGTTGTCTCAAATGGATAAATAAATTCTTTGATTCAGATGTAACATCAAGAATAATATGCCTATTTAAAATGCATAATGGTAATGTATAGTATCCACTTTGAATGGAAAATTGCCTAACCACAACTTAAGAGTGTAATGCATGTGTGCAGTTTGTAATCGTATGGTGTTGTAGAAATAGATGTGATGTTATATCTCAGCTTAATGTTGTTTCGGTAATTTTAATCTTTTTGTAGATAAATATTTTTAGAGTCAAGTTTGAGCGATGTAATCGATTTAGCCTTTCTGATATTGTCTGCTAAACAAAATACTCAACCTGTCGTTTTGCTTTCATTCGTTAAAATATAACGATACTATACATGTTTGACATGTAGTCTTTTAATGTTTTTAAATATTCATACAAAATAAATTGTGTTGTACCCATATGAAATGTATAATGCCTATTTCAAAGTTGCAAACCTTTTTGTAATGTAAAATACCTATGTTACATGTAATATGGCTATTTTCGGGCTATATTATTTTGTTTATATGAAATTTATTTAGGTGGAGTAAATGACATGCTGCCGCTTTTGGCGCCTTTCTTGTTCGCGCCACACTTGGCATCGGACCTCGACATCGGACCCAGGCTGTCTTCTTGCTGCCTCGTACACTTGGCTGCGCATCGATACACAGCACACAGCGCATACACGCTCATTGGAGTCTGCTACGCGAGACA
The DNA here is from genome assembly GCA_023336405.1 of Globisporangium echinulatum. Taxonomy (NCBI): domain Eukaryota; phylum Oomycota; class Peronosporomycetes; order Pythiales; family Pythiaceae; genus Globisporangium; species Globisporangium echinulatum. The sequence continues at coordinate 18,274 of JAADWX010000496.1, read as the reverse complement.
GGTGAGTCACGTACGCACGCATACACACACCGGAGCAAGTAACAGCATGGGTGAGACGCGCTTGAGAGCAGCCAAGCGCGCGCTGCCTGCTGCATCACCATCACCTTCACCACCTCCTGCAGCAGATGCACACGAGTCGCCGCGCGCACAGACGACAGCATCACGCACAGCAACGCCACAGACAGCGCGACGCATGCGGCGGCGCGTGTGCTCGAGCGACAGCACCAGCATTCGCGACGACTCGGAGCCCGAGAGCGAAGAGATTATGCAGCAGCAACAGACAGACAACAGCAGCGACGCTGCTGCAAGCACAGCCGATGCAGTCGTGTGTACACCAGAGGCAGCAGATGATGCCGACGCCGATGCGTTCAGCGTGATCTCTGGCGACGCGTCGCCTCACGGCAGCGTCTTTGACTTTCTCGCATTCGGTCACGCAGGTACGTCTCGTATATGTGCGTACATGTGCATGTGTGTGTATGTGTCGTCGCGTCTCTCTCTCTCTTATCTGACGTTACAGCGAACGTTTGCGCCTGTGCGTCGCGGCAGATCCTGCGCCATTTAGCCTCTTCACGCCGTCGCCGGGTCTGTCGAAGTTCGGTCTCGCGTCGTCGCCTCTCACGGCGCGGCGCAGTGCGAGCGCACTGTCGTCGCCGTCGCGGTTCTTTCGCTCGCCGTTCAACGCGAGCGGCGCACAGAAGAAGCGCGCGCGCAAGACGAAACACGTCGCGCGGTTGCAGCAGCGCCACGCTGCAGCTGCAGACGCGAGCGACAGCACAGAGCTCAATGCACGCGCGTCCGTGTCGTCGACAACCAGTACCAGCAGCAGCAGCGCAGACGTGCCGATACAACTGCTGCGTGACGATGACAACGACGACACGGACGCAGCAGCGCTGCGCACACCTGTGCGCAAGCCACGCAGGGCACACGCGGACGTGAAAGAGGAGATCCCGCAGCTCATGGACATGATGAGTCTTGCGTGCACCGAGACGCTGCTGTCGCCGTGGCAGCACTCGCGTGCAGCGCTGTTTGCCGCAACGCCGTCGCCACCGTCGCGCGTGCAGCTGCTGTCGCGGCGGCTCAAGGACGACTTTGACCGTGAGCGCAATTGCACGACTGCAGCAACAGACGACAATGAAAGCGTGCTTGGCGACGACGACGAGCTGTACCGCAGCACGCCGAGCGGACTCGCAGGCGACACGGACTCGTTCTTCTCGTTTGCAAACTCGCTCTCGCCGCTCGTGCACGTTGACGAGTTCGAGTCGAGCTTCCTGTCGGTGCGCCTCTCGCCGCTCGTGTCGCTCGACTCGTACGAACTACCGCGACTGTACGTACTAGTTGCTCGTATCGTGGTAGAGATTCTGCTACTGCTACTAAGTGCTAGCTAGGTCAGTCAGTCGATCTGTTGGTCTCACTCGGCGCGTGCTGTGGCGTCTGCTTGCTGTGCGGTTGGGCAGGATCCCGCCGTTCCCGATGCCGCGACTCGACGACGACGCAGCTGACGTGCCTGTCGACGCAGTGACTGCGCGAGCCAAGAAGTTGCCTGTGCGGTCGTGCCTCCGCTCTGGCGCGACGGCGACGACTTCGACACCCAAGACCCCGATCGTTCGTCCGCGCGCATCGAGCGCGAGCTACTCGACCGGCTCGTCGCGGTCGTCGACCTCAGCGTCGTCGATCTTGCACGAGTCGTTCCCAAACATCCAAGCGTCAACGAGCGCAACGCCCGGCAAGCATGAGCGCTCGAAGATCGGCGCGCACAGCATCATGACCATGAGGCTCCATGTTGCAGGCAATGGCGCGTCGACGCTCTCGCACTCGAAGCGCGAGATCGAAGCGATCAATGACAGTCTGTACGTTGTGGCCACGACACGCATATGCGCTGCTGCTGTTGTGTTGAGCTGTTTGCTGAGCCAGCGGCACACTCGATGCGCAGCTGCTGCTTGCCCTGTGAGGATGACGAGGTTGTCGTGACTGACGTAGCTCTACTGCTCTGCGCATTTCTGTTCTGCCCCCCTTTCGACTCGTTCGTATGTGTATCTGTCTGCCGTTGTCCGTCTGTCCAGCCGCAAGAAGAGCAGGAAGCGCAAGCTCGAGGACAAGCGCGGTGGACTCTTCGTGGCAGTTGCGCCCGTGCAGCGCAAGCTGCTGCAAACGCCGCTCAAGTCGTCGCCGCCGCAATCACCAGTTCAGCACCAAGACTACAAAGCGTGGCGCGACCGCACTGCACGTACAGACGCATCGGATCGCGTCGACTCGGCTGCAGCGATGACGCCGCAGAAGGCTGAACCTGCGTACTCGGTACTGAATACCCGCTCGACGCCAGCTGCCTCGACGCGCCAGTCGACTGCAGGAGCGTCGACGCCCGTGAGTTCGGCACTACTCATGACGCCGTCGTCGAACTGGAAGAAGTCACGGTCGATCCCACCGTCGGGGTTCACACCCAGCGGCGCGTCGACAACACCGCAGTCGCTGCGTGCGCGCAGGGCGTCCGTGCGCCATGCTGCGAGCATCTCGACGGCGCTGCCGGTCGGTGGCACCTCGCAGCAGCTCGTGAGTGAGACGCTGCACAAGACACCAGCGGCTGGCAAGAGAGCAGCATCGACGTTGTCTGCGAGTGCGAAAGCACTGACGACGCCAGCGTCAACGCACCGCACACATCCCACGAACGCTGCGACTGCGATTGCGACGACAAAACCAAAGAAGGCGCCGTGCAACTGCAAGAAGTCCAAGTGCCTCAAGCTGTACGTGCACACTGCGACGCGTCCATCTGTCTGTTGGTTTGTCTGTGGGCTGACAGTTACGTCACTCCATGTGCTGCTGCTGTGTCGAATCTAGGTACTGCGAGTGCTTTGCGAGCGGCGGGTACTGCGACGAGAACTGCAACTGCCAGGGCTGTGCGAACACGCCTGCGACCGAATCGGTCCGGCAGCAGGCGATCGCTGCACGGCTCGAGAAGAACCCAAACGCATTCAAGCCCAAGATCGAGTCGACTGCTGTGCTGCTCGCAGGTGGTAGCAGCGGTCTGACACCTGACAGTGCGCGTGCAGGGCTCAGCAGTAGTAGTCATGGCGCATTCGCGACGCCCGTGGGCAGCAGCAAGCTCGGGCTCGCGCATCACCGCAGCGGCGACCTCAAGAAGATGCACAAGCACGGGTGCCACTGCAAGAAGTCGGCGTGCCAGAAGAAGTACTGCGAGTGCTTCCAGGCCGGCGTCCCGTGCGGCGACAACTGCCGCTGCATCGTACGTCGCAGCCGCGTCGACTTGGAGTTGGCAGTTGGCTCGTGGACTGGACACTCGGTGTTGACTTATATGGTCTGTGCATACGTATGTGTGTCTGCATCGGAACAGGACTGCAAGAACCAGGCGCCGTGCGCAAGCCACGCGTCCGGCAGTACTGCGTCGGCCGGTGTGACGCCGTCGCGGCTGAACGACGTCGACGAGACGTTCGTGTCGCCTGTGCTGCGCAACGTGCGCCATCGTCTGCGCATCGACCGCGAGACGTGGGCGAAGAACTTCTCGTCGCCGCTCGAGGTCTCGCCGCGGCGTGCGCGCGAGCGCACCGAACGGCTCCGGTCGCAGCAACTGCGCGCGGGCGTGACGTCTGCGGCTCTCACAGGGTCATCATCGGCGACGAAGACAACGACTGTGGACCGCCCGTGGCGCAGCAGCAGCAGCACACCGAACAACAGCGCGCTGAGTGTCCGGCTCACGTCTGTGCCGACAGCGTTCACGACACCGACACCTGGTGTCTCGAAGCGGCAGAAGCTGTCGGTGTCGCCCATGCCCGAAACGACGCCGCGTGCAGCAGCGACTCCAAGCGGCAAGACTCGCTCTAATGCGATCGCGGCTGCGACGACCGCAAAGCAGATGGCGGGGCAGCACTCGCGGCAGCGGCAGCAGTCGGATTCCGTCGTGGCGAGTGCGTCGGACTGTGTGCTGCTGTACCCGCTGTTTGGCAGTGCGCTGCCGCCCGTGAAGCGCGCCGTGAGCGCCCAGATCTTCCACTGCCTCACGAACGCTGACCTGTACAACGCGAGCCTCGTGAGCAAGCTCTGGAGCCACGTGACGCTCGGCGACGCGGTTTGGGACCACGCAAACTTTGTGCGCGCGCCGGCCGTCAGCTCCGAGCGTGAGTTGGCGCTCACAGACGATGCGGACGCAGAGCAAGCTGTGCTGCTGTGACCGTGTGTGCGGCAGACAGACAGACAGACCGACAGACAGACTGATAGGACGTAGGACGTAGGATAGGATTCATCATGTGCAGTGCCACCATCACCATCTTCGCTCCAGACTGACCGCCAGTGTCAGTTGGTTGTCGCGGTTGCCATGATCGTTTATGTGTCTACTGACTGGCAGTGTCGATGCGTCGCTGGCGGTGGCGATCGAGGTGCTGCGTCGATACGAACGCAGCTGAGCGCTTCTTCGATCGAAGCGCGCGAGGTAGTGATAGTTGGTTGGTAGTCGTAGTGTCAGTCCACTGGTCTAATCAGTCAGCTCGCGTGTCCAGTCCCTGCCGCATGAGGACGGAACGAGCGCGTGTGCGATGGGCGCGCTCATGCTGACTTTGGCACGCGCCGCGGCTTGTCGAGCGACATGTGCTGCAGCCGCACGACACCGAGGACGCACTCGGGGAGCTCCTCTTCGCTCTGCGCCTCGAGCAGGAACGCCATGTCGACAACAAGTGACTTGGTCACGCCCTGGACCATACCGACGACCGTGTTCGCGACCGAGTTGGACGAGATGTCAATGTCGACTTCAAAGTAGTTGTCGCCGCGGTGGTACGGGCACTTGAGCTTGTTCCCGAGCAGCGTCGGCTTCGACCCGACGCTCTGCTTGATGATGAAGCTGCCTTCGACGACGGTCGGAATGAGCTTGAACCGCGAGTTCCGGAACGCGTCGTCGCCGTCGATAAAGTCGTTCAGGAGCTCGGAGAACGGTGAACCGTCCTCAAAGACGTTGTCGCGCGCCGGCTGGAAGTAGAACACCATCGCGATGTTCTCGGCGCCCGGGATGATCATGTTGATGACAAACGTAAACTTACTCGCGGTCTTGCCCACACTGTCGGGCCGCGCCGAGACGTGGTACCGGTCACTCGCTGACTCGAACGACAGTAAGTCGACACCGACGAGGTGGAACTTGGCCGACGACGATGCGGTCTTCTTCTTGTCGGTCAAGTAGTTCTGCCCGCGCACCATGAACGCCGACGCGTCTGGCTCGGACCACATCTTCTCCGGCAAGCTCGTCTGGAGCTTCGCGACGCCAACGACAACGCCCGTTGCGTCGACCATTGCGTCCGAGCCAACGCCTGTAGTACTACTACTCGTCGTTGGTCCAGTCGCTGCATCGCCATTCGTAGACGCCGACGATGAAGCCGCCGCCGACGATACAGTGACGTTTGGAGTGATAAAGTCCGTGCTGCTCATCTCGTCGCGGATGCCGGCGACGCTCCGCAGCATTGGGAGTGCAAGGTCGACGTCCATACCGAGCTGGTGGTAGATGCGCGACCAGCCGCCGGGGTCGTACCGCAGTACGTACGTCACGTGCGACCGGATCGCGCCGCTTGGGACTTTCTGTGGCGCAATGACAAAGCCGCCGCCGAGCAGCGTTGCGCGCACATAGTTGTGACGCACGCGGCACTCGGGGTGCTCGATGCTCTGGTACATGACAAAGTACGAGCCGTCCTCTTCGCGGCGCCAGTAGCGCATGAGCACGAGGTCGCGCGGCTTTTGCCACACGGGCCAGAGGTACGTCGGGCGCTGCGTGATGTAGACAATGTCGGCGTGGTCGTCCATCTGCTGCACGACGCGGAGCGTTGCGATCGACGGGTCCCAGCGCTGGTACCGCTTCGGGTTCATGAGGAGCCGAAAGACTTCAGTTGGCGACCCGTTCACGACCTGCGCGACCCTGAATGACGGGATCTCGAGCGCCTGGAGCGGCGTGATCGCAGCACAGCAGACTGCGACTGCAGCTGCTGCTGTGACAAAGCACACGAGCATGTTGTGCACGAACGAGTACACGATGCTGAACGACAGCCCAGCGCTCACAAGCGATGCAAAGAGCAGGCCGTTTGCTGTGTTCGCATGCTGCGCGTACAGCGACGCCGCAACGTTTGGTCCGAGCGGACACTCTTGCATGATCCGCAGGCCTTCTTCGACGCGCGCGAGCCACCAGCTCTGCTCGGCCTGAACGTTGTCGGCGTCGAGGTTGAAGAGCGACACCGTGTCTTCGTCAGCTTTGAGCAACCGCGGCACGGCGTACAGCTGCGACTGTTGCGTCTGCGTTGTCGTCGTTGGCATTGGAAACGTCATCGCGTCGGTCTTGAGCTTGCGCTGATGGAGCACGAGCTCGCGAAGCGACCGCACGGCGTTCTCGATCGCGCGCTTCCACTCGCGCGCGTGCTCCTCGGTCTTCGCACCGAGGTCTAGGAACCGATCTTTCTTGTACGACTTCTCGCCCGCCTCGACCGCAAACGTGATGCGGAACATCCAGACCGGGCCTGTATGTGTATGTATGTGTATGTGTACGTGTATGTATACGTCAGTGGGTATACATGCATACATATGCGACGACAAGACAAGGCAGAACGCACCGTGGTGCTTGTGCTTCTCCTCCGAGTTGAACACTGTGCTCACGAGGCAGCCGTCTGTGAGCACGTACGTGCCGCGCGGTGCCGGGTCCCCGCGCTTGCGGTAGTACCGCATTTGGTTCCCATCGAGCACAAAGTAGCGCTCGACTAGCAGACGTTTGACGTGCATACACAGAGAGAGAGACGTCAGTTGTGCTGTGTGTGAGGTCGTGAAAGGGGATCGTCGATCGCATGGCACTTCGCAAATCGCTGCGTCAACGTACGCCAGATGAGGTTCATGTGGTCACGGCGCTTCGTGAGCCAGCCCTCCATGGTCGCTGCTGCTGCTGTTGACAGTGGTAAAATGACGATGGTCGTGGTCGTGCGTGGTGTACGCAGGAAGGAAGAAGGTGGGGCGTGAGAGGGGGAGACAAGCACGCTGTTCACTGCGCAGGTCTGCTGCTGCTGCTGCTGCGCCTTGCGACTTGCGCTTGTGAGTGCGATCGAGCAAGTGCGCGAGTGTCGGATTGCGTTCCTTCCAATTGTGTCCAACGTGTCACATCGTTGAAACTTGTTTGGGATTTCGCGCGATAGCTTACTGATGTTAGCATTCCAGCGGGAAAGTGCTATCAGCTGAACTTTCGACAAGCAATGCGAGTTGAGTTGCTTGGTGATAGACGACTGACTAGCTTGTCACTATCCATCCTGTGGCCACCTCCACTCGCAGCGATCGCGATGTGCGCAAAGGAAGCAGCAGCGCCAAGTACAATTGTCTGCATGAGCACATGCGCGATGTTGTCGATGATGTCGTCGATGCGTGATGCTCGCTGGATCTTCTTCGAGTGGCCGGTTTCCCTCGCTTTCTTCTCGCTCGCATCACAAAACCACAACAGCGCTGCTTCGTAAAATGAGCCAACACTGGTGCACGCACTACAGCAGCGTCAACTCGACACAAACTCTCTCTTGTAACAAGAACGCATATCAGAACGAGTTGCTAACACTTTGCAGTTTGTATTCAAGAGCTCGCGCAACCCATGCAGTAACGCAACGTGTACGCTGCTCCAGGCGGCACCTTTGTTACTCCAAACAAGAGCGTGACAACAGCGAGATGCTCTGTCGCTTAATGGACTGCACCAGGTCGCCACCACACACTACTGCTACCACTGGCGTGTCCAAGCAGCAGCCAGCAGCTCAGAAGCTCAAAAGCCCAGCCAGCCCGTGTACCAGCGGTTCTTGAACGTGTAGCACGCAATCATCTCGCGGTACATGAACACAAAGCCGAGCGCGCAGACCGTGATCGCCGCGTAGCGCAGCGCTGGTTTGTGCACGTAGATCGCCCACTGCGACAGCAGGATCACAAAGCCAGCAGCAGCAACGTCGTACGCGCCAATGATCAGGCCTTCAACGACAAACTGCGAGCGGCCTTGTGGGTGGAAGAACTTGATCTTGCCGTTACGCTCCGTTGTGTACGCCGGTGGCTCGCGGATGATGCAGTAGACCATGCCCGAGACCGAGAGGCCGTAGAATAGCTAAGATACAGAGGGATGATGTCAGTCAATCAGTCAGTCAGTCGATCGTCCAATTAGGTCACACCGACGTTTGCTCGATACATAGCAGCGATATAGAGGATGTCATGGCGACAAGCACGTACGAGCGAGACGGTCATCCACAGGCGCTTGCGACGCAACTTGTCCAAGAGCGTGTCGAGGTTTGCAAGCACGATCTTGGCGGCGACTGCGACGAACGCAAGCAATGCGACGAGCAGCGCGTACACAAATGCCTTCGAGCGCTGGATCTCAAACTGTAGACATGAGTGGGTATAGGCGGTGAGTGAACGTCAGTCGTGCTTCCACCAGCTGCATACAAACAACGATACACAGCAGTTGACGCACGTCAAAGCCGGTCTTTTGCTTCACGAACGCGTGGATGTCTTCAGCTTTCTTGCCGCTCGAGTACACGTTGTACATGTCGGCATCCGGGATCGTGATCTTCGTTGGGACGCGCTTGCCTGCGTCGTCCGATCGGTCCGGCGCAACGTACGCAATGTGCGGTGCTGACGTGAAGCCGTACTGTCATGATAGTGATAAAAAGGGAGGGACCATACAGACGTGCGTATATGTCAGCAATGGTAGCTCTTCACATGGGCACAACACAGTCCCATGAAGCAACGTACGATGCCAAACACGTGCTGGTTCACGTCAAAGTCGACGACTGCAAAGAAGATGTCGAGTCCGTCGCGGGTGTCGACCTTCACTTGCTTTGCGGTCGCGTACGACTCGCCAAGGACAAGGAACTCGGGCGACACTTGTCTGTTTGTATGGATATACAGCAGCAGACGCATCAGCTGTCGATCGACGCACATACACGTAGAGATACATAGCAGCGAACGTACTTGCAGACGTCGCAGCTGTACTTGTCGGCCATGGCCGTGAAGAGCAAGAAGAGGTGGTACGGGCGGTCGGGACGCAGCACGAGCTTCTCATAGTTCTCGGCTGTGAGCGCTACGACGCCGTCGCGCACGCTGCCGCTGAGCTCTGCGACCTTGTCCGCGCCAGTCACAACGACGCTGCTGCTCTTCTTGCTGCTCTTCTTGGCGAGCGCGACGTTGTCGCCTGTGAGCAGCAGCAGCGCTGCGAGAACGGCCAGCAGCACGAGTGCTGTGCGCATGAACGCGCTGCGCCGAGGAGCTGCCATTGCGTGTGTTTGTCTGGGTGAGGGGGTCACCTGCGCCTTGCTTGCGCTTGGTCTCACTCTCGCCGCTTTGAGGTCGTTGTAGCTTGCTTGCAACGTGTCACAAGCTGAGGGGAGGAGTGCTGAAGCGCGGATCCAAGCTGTGCTGTGTGAGCTACTGTATGATTTGTGTAAAGGTTTATCGAGATAAAGAGAGGATATAATATGGTATTGCTGAGTGCAGATTGACTATACAAAAGGGTTGTCACGTCGATGTACAGGTCGCTAAATCTGTGTCTCGCACTCGCAAAATGAGCCGATCACAGTTTTGCCTAATTTATACCTATATATGTCCAAATCCTTTGTACAAAAATAACAAGAGGGATATTGTAACGTAACAGGCTCAACAGCCTTTCAAAGTCGCATCGTATGCGTATCATTTTGCCATGCTCGTCACAAAAACATCAACTTCACAGCAAGCACCAGCCGCGCAACGACGTGCGTCGGCGCATTCGATCGCTGTCTGCCTGCATAGCAGTTACCTGCCTACCTACCTTCTTGCTGCAAGACTCCATCAAGTGCAGATGACCGGTGGCAGCGCAGTTACTGCAGCTCCGGCGACGCGACATGTCAGCAAGAGCAACCAGCTCGCACACGGTGCGCCACCTGAGCACGACCTCGAGCTCGTGCACGTGTTTGTGCTCTTTCGACACGGCGACAGGTCACCGATCACGCGACGGGTCGGTTCGAACCTCGCAATCGATGCGCGCGAGACGCAGTTCTGGATCTCGCGGCTCGCGGACCTCGACGCGATCTCGACGCTCAACCGCGGCACGCGCATCGTGAACGCAACGCAACCGAGCGACCCGCCGCTGTCGCCGCGCCATGGCGGTCGCTGGCCGTGCGGTCAACTGACGTCCAAGGGCGTGCGCGAGATGCGTGCAAAGGGCGCAGCGCTACGCTCCAAGTACAGCGCGTTTCTCGACGCGATCGATCCAATGCAGCACGTGTACGTCGAGTCGACGAACTTCCGCCGCACGATCCGATCAGCACAGAGCGTGCTGTCGGGTCTGTTCCCGTCGTACTTTACTGAGACCAGCACTACCGGCGATCGCTCGAGTCATAGCAGCAGCGACGAACGCGTCTTTAAGATCTGCGCTGACGACCACAATCGCATCGCACCGACGCACTCGTACGAGCTCTTTGGCGACCTCGGCACGCTCCTGGCCGACGACCTCAAGCACAATGCGCCGACGGGACTCGCAGCAGCTGACCGCGTCGTGCGCACGATCGCTGGCATTGAGCCGAGTCGCCGCATCCCTTGGACAGCATGTATGCGGCATGGACTTGTCTGTATGTGGGTCTATGGAGTTGAGTTGACAGTTGCTATGTGTATATGTCGCACCCATGCTATGCAGTACGTGAGGTGCTGACGTGCCGCCGCGAACACGGCCTTGCGTTCCCCGACGGCCTCACGCCCGCGCTCTTTACGCAGATCCGGAGCTTCGACGCGTGGCTCTGGCACGCACTGTATGGCAAGCGCGACTTTTGCTTTAGCAGCTTTCGCTCGGGCGTGCAGCACATCTACGAGCACCTCAGCGCGATCGAAGAGGTACTGAGCTACTCGTTGGATAGAGCAGCAATAGCAGCAGGTAAGCCAGGTGTGCACTCACATGCCTTACACATGCACGCACACACAGGGCTCGAATCCGTACAAGCTGTCACTGTTCTCGGGCCACGACAACTCGATCGTCGCGCTCATCATGGCGCTCGAGCTCCAGTTGCCGCCGATGATCCCGGACTACGGCGCAATGGTGACGTTCGAGGTCTATGTGCACCGTGCAAGTGGCGCGCTGTTTGTCAAGCCGCTGTTCGAGGGCCGCGAAGTCGCGTTTGCGACCCATGCGCACGCTGCGCTGTGTCCGTTTGCGCACTTTCAGCACGCAGCGCAGCGCTTCCTCGCACACAAGAGCAGCAGCGGCAGCGCGGCGCTCTGAGGCGCCGTCTCTCTTATTAAGCATGTTTGTTTATCACTATGTGTATGAGAGACCGATTGCCTTGTCTTTTCTTGTAGTCGCTAGAAGATCGCACAATGAGGTCAGATACTATCACAAATGACACGCAAGAAAGAATGACACGCGAGAATGTATACGCGACAAGAGACTTGAAGATTCCTCTACATTTATCTGAAACGGCTCCCGACATTTTGGATGCTTGCTCATTTGCACTTCCAACAACAACAACACTGATCAAGCTGACGATGGCGAGTGCGAGTACAACGACGACCGACGCGTACCCGCGCGAGCTGGTGTTGCGCCACGTGCTGCTGTTCCACCGCCATGGCGACCGCGCACCTGTGCTCACGACGATCGGCGACAAGTGGCAGATGACGCCGGACGAGGTCGCGTTCTGGGCGACCAAGGTCGCAGGGCCCGAGCAGCTCGCAGCACTTGCACGCGCTGGGAGCCTCGTTGGCGCCGACCCGAGTCTGCCACCGCCGCCGCCATCGAAACGGCCGTACGTGCACCCACTCGGTGAGCTCACGCAAAAGGGCGTCGACCACATGCGCAGCAAGGGCAAGCAGCTCAAGGCGCGATACGGCCATCTCCTCGCCGACACGCCGTCGAGCAGCCACAGCGACAGCGTGTACGTGCTCTCGAGCAGCGTGCCGCGCACCGTGCAGTCCGTACAGTGTCTGCTCCACGGCATGTTCCACGACGACGACGACGCTGACGACAGCAGCGACGCAATAACGGCGATTGACGCAACGAAGCCGACCTTCCACATCCGCACGTACGAGCGCAACGTGCTCGCGCCGAGCCACTCGCTGCGCGTGTTCATGGAGATCGAAGCGATCGTGAGTGCCGACGTCGAGCTCCGCGAAGAAGTTGCCAAGGCCGAGACGGCAGCGCTTGCGCTCCACTTGCGCGAGACGCTCGGGATCGCACCGGACGTGCCGCTGCCGTGGACCGCGATCCGCGACGGCCTCACGTGCCGCGCTGCGCATGGCTTGGCGCTCCCGGACGGCATTACGTCCGAGATGGTCGAGCAGATCTGCGCGTACGATGCGTGGCTCTGGTACCGACTGTACGAGAAGAAAGAGTTTTGCTACAAAGCGTTCCAGCACGGTGTGCAAGAAGTCTACGACCACCTCAAGCGCGTCGTGACACCAGCCGAGACAGCACCACCACCGCCCAAGCTCGCGTTCTTCTCGGCGCACGACAACTCGATCGTTGCGCTCGTGAGCGCGCTGCAGCTCCAGGTCGGTCACGAACTGCCAGAATACGGCGCGATCGTCGCGTTTGAAGTGTATGAGGACGTCGTCACGAAACAGCACTACGTCAAAGTGCTGTTTGAGGACCGCGCCGTTGCGTTTGCCGGCCACGAGCACGACGCGCTGTGTCCGTTCGAGCACTTCGAAGCGCTTGCAATCGACTTCCTCACGGTCCGCGACGACGCACCGGCGGCGACGCAGTAAGTGAAGTGATGTGCTTACGCTCGAAGGAGCGACGTCGAGTAAGCTTAGCCAGCAATGAAGACGCCACCGGTATCATCGTATGCAATCCGTCGAGTATACTGCTGTTGTGGGTCTGTGCGTATAGTGTATGCCATCACGTCTGCGTGTATACGTACGGCAACGGTTTGATGTAAACCATTACGTGTGTCGCTACTCGCTCACGTGGTGCGACGACGACCACGTCGAGTGCACAACGAGCGGCGTGCGCGGCGTCACTTCACCACTTGCTGCGTCATCTGCTGTCGGCTCGGTTCGCTGTTGCGTCTGCTGTGTCTTATTGACAGGCGACAGCGGCTGCGCAAAGTCGACGCCTTTGTACGTCGTCGCGCTCCACCACGCGTCGTGTGCGCTCTCTGTCGGTGCTGGTGCAGTAGTAGCAGCAGCTGCCTGCGACCGCTTGAGCATCGACGCGAGCGTCGAGCCGGTCTTCTTTGCAGGCGGCAGTAGTGCACTGCTTGCGTCAGGTTTAGCGCTCTCGGCTGTCGTGCTGCTGCCCCACCACAGCGGCGGATCGAGCCACCACGCACTCGGGTCTTTTGTCGCAGTCGCCGCTCGTTCGACACGACTGGCCGTCGGCATTGCAACCGTGCGACCTTTTGATGCAGAATGGCCAATGTTGAGGAGCGATGCGGTCGTCGCTGCTGCGTCCGACTCGGACGGCACTTGCAGCAGCGCCATGTTGCGCATCTCAATCGCGCGCTGGAGCGTCGCGAGCTTCCAGAACGCGCTCTCGCGGTACAGCTCACACAGAAGCTTCGGGTCGTGTGGCAATACACCGTCGCGCAGGAACGCGAGCACGTACCGAAAGAGCCACCTGGCGCCGCCCACAGTGTATAGCGTATGTGTGTATGTGTGTATAATGATGTATAAATACATAAGCGAGTACTTGTAGTGCGCACCAGTCGCGGTCGACGCGGAAGCAGCCGCACTCGGACTCGGCGAGCGGTGCGTCGTTGGCTACGAACGCTGCGAGCAGCGAGCCTGCGTCCTTGGCAGCGAGCGTCGACGAGATCTCAAAGAGCTGGCCACCGACATCGATCGTCACGAGCCGATCGCGCGCAGTTGGAAACGCGGTAGTGCAGAACCAGTCGGACGCGAGCGACGCTTCGAAGCGCTCGCGCTCCGACTCGAGCAGCGCGTTCTGCAGCAGCAGTTTGCGCTTCTCGTGCCGAATGAACGCACGCTGCTTGGCGAGCTGCGAGAGCGTCGCGAGTGTGCATGAATGGTAGAGATAGACGAACATTGATCAGCCAGCTCGCACTTGCGCGACGGTGAGATCGCTGCTCACTCATGACGGCTGAGCAGTGCAACACTGCCAGCTCAGTGAGAAAAACGTCGCACCCGCTCGAGCTGGACCTCGATTTGCTGCCTCTTGGATGCCATGACGGTCTGATGAAGTAGCAGCTGCTCATCTTCGAGCCGAGCCGCAGCGTCTTCTCGCCTGCTGCGGCTGCTGTCGCGGCGCTGCGGCTGTGACGAAGCATATGTGTGTCTCGATGGCATGTCCATTTGCGACCTTTCATGTACGTGTAAAAGTAGTTAATGGCACATCAACCGACTCGGACGATACGGACGATAATTGCACAGAAAATAATGTGTTACGTACGATAAGCAGATCGCAGTCAATAGCGATCAGCAGCACAGAGAGAAAGAAGTCGAAGCAGCAGCAGCGCATCGAGCGAGCGGTCATCTTGAGTGCAGTGTAAGCAGCAAGTCTACGCCTATGACGAACCTAATGAACAGCGCATACACAAGCCCAACGCGCCTGCATGCTTCCGCAGCCATGAGAAAGTTTGATACATTCATTGACACTCGATTGATTGCTCGAGTAACTCATCTCAGCAGGCGAACCCTACCGCAGGAGTGAAGAAGTGCAAGTCGGCGAAGCACCAGGACGACTGAGCGCGTGCGCATTGACCATATCAAAGCCTATGGTGAACTTAATGGGCAGGCCATACAGGTCGCGACCAAGGACGTTAACAACGACAAAGAGAACTCGAAAGCGCCTGGCGCGCATCGAGTACGACTATGTTTTGGATGCGGCAGCCCTGATCATCTCAAGAGGGTCTGTCCACTGAAGAAAGTGGTTCGAGTCAGCCAGAGTTGTGTGAGCTACTCGGAGTGAACGAAGGTAGTGCAAGCAACTCGAGTATGACACCATCATCGCGAGGTCAATCGCACTGGCGACTGTGGTAGCAGGAGTAACGCACAGATTGTCGACTTAAGAACAACAGCTGCACCGACATATAAACTACGGACAAAAAGGACAACAAGAGAGCAACGTCTGATTCTTTGACACTGCATCGAAAGCGCATGTTGCAAACTAGATGGAGTATTTTATGGGTTTGTCGCGTGTAGTGCGACTCGCGGAATCGGTTCCGTTACGCTCTATACAATGATCAATAGTGTCGTGCAGCGCATATTGATCGAAGGAATATTGTACGTTTCCGTATTTGGCAATCAAGCTAGTGCAGGTTTCGTACACGAAGAGATAACATTGGACTTTGTCGTCTACAAGGCAGGTCGTGATGTGTGAGCACATGAACGAAGACCTGATCATGCGCTTCGCAACGTTCTCATCGACAACCCTGCCGTAGTCGTCACTGTTTCGTCCTCGTACATGTTCAATGTTAAGCGCGAATTTGTCAGCTTACGCACACTTCGTTATTTTATGACCAGAAACAACGATATGCAGGTCTGCGATCGACATTGCGTAAGCGCTACTATTTAAACATATATTACAATATCAGAATTCACCTGCACTTGAACCGACGACGTGTGTGGCTGCTATCGCCGCTTTCAGTGCTGACGTAATTTAAGTTACGCCGCGCATTGCGGTGGATGGGCGATAGATGGGTTCAATAGGTTGCTTGAGAATATAGCGGAACAGCCAACATTGACCGAAAGATGGTCGCGTGCCGCTGAAATGCCACTGCACGCAACTTCTCTCTGCCACCGCTACGCAGCTTCGTGCCGATACCTTCATCCACGCGATTGACTCATGGCTACTGCCGTTCAGTGTCCCAAGCTTGTCATGTAATCACCGACATAACGGCCACTTGTCCTCTTATCGCTAAAGGGCTTATTGTTTTTGAGCTTGCTGCTCCGGTGCTGTGCGGAGAATCCAGAAAAATCCTGTCGACAGATCGTACCATGCAAAGAGATATGCAAGTTGTGCAGTCAGCATCGCGCGCTAAATGCATATCGTTCGTTACCACCATGAAATCACCAGAATGTGGTGTTTTCGTCTGTGGCGCAACTAAGTCATACATTTGTCACGGGGGGGGAACGCCGTGACTTGTCTTTCACGTTGGTCCCGCGAGGAAGCGTAGGAAGAGGTCACGTAGAGGAATTCGTAAGCTGTTTAGTATTTTCAACACTTTGTAAGGTTTGTTATTGGTTTTCCTTGAGTGCTAAATACAAGAGAGAGATAATGTCTGCAAACTAAAATATACTGGTTTGTTAGATATTCCTCAACATCATATTCGCCAGGAATCAGGCCACAAAATTGGAATACGCCACATATAGGGTCACGCAGGCTCACACCTAGAGTGGCGAGTAGTATGGTGATGCACGACCACACATGACGACTTACACACGCACTAGATCGCATGGATGCTCATATGCACCAATCATTCTCCCATATCCTAGCTGATGCTACGAGCAAGTGCGATCAAACGTTGGAGTAACAAATCTCGGTGCATGTCAATTTGACACGCAAAATAGATTCATTGTCCGTCCAACACTTAACACCATTCACCCTTGTGTATTTTAATCGTATTTGGACAATACAGAATAGGACTAAAAAATGTGGTCCAAGTTGTGACAAAGTAGCGAAATGACAAAATCTAGAAAGAAAGTGCATTATATCAGTTGCTGACTACCTGTGGACAACTTGCGAGGGTAAAGTCAGACGAGCTGCTTGAGACAATATTATTCGATGGCAGGTCCAATCTACTTTAGTATGCTAATGTTCTACTGCTTTAAATTTCGCATCTATTAATCTAATCAGCATCGACAGTAGTTTTGCCTTGAATGGCCCTATTATATCGACATCGAGAGGTTGGCAGTGCTTTTCGGTGAGAGCGGGACGACTACTACACATTTACGATCAGCGACATCGAGCTACACTTTTTTCGAAACTTGACTGTCACAGTTGTCTAGGAGAGGAAATGCTGGTACGTCGATCTCGAATGCGAGGAGCTGCTGAACGTATACAGGCCAGACATCCGCGCTCATCCAAGTCCTCTTCTGCACAATATAATCATGGCCATTAATAATGTCGGACTGTCACCCCGGTGGCTCTTTCGGAAAATAGAAAAAGCAACTTTTGCCAGGAAAACACGAATTAGCAATCTCTAAAAATCACGTCGCACTGTCAAAACAGCGGAAAGACGACCTTATGCGATTGGTGTACATGCGTTCCTTAGCGGATCCGCTACGTCCGCGTACTCTCTTCAATCGACGTGGAATCATGTATACGTACAGAGATGCTTCTTCGACATTGACGATCTCTTCGTCTTGTATGCGCTGTACTGCTCCCAAACCTGCAAAGCGAACATGAAACGCGTGTCTTTAAGCTCTCTTGTGATTGCTTTGCGTGTTGTGGTGACAGTGTTGTCACCATGACTAGTTCGGTCGGCACGCACTATCACATGACAAGTATGAATTTGGACATGTTTGTGAAGTTGGTTAAATTAGCGACCAATTATCCATTTGTAGCATAATTTTATCAATTCTTATTGGCCGATAGAATGTTCGTTTATTTATCTGTATCGGACGTCATTCTGTTAGCTCATTCGTTGTCTGTAGTTGTTTGCAGCTGAGTGATGGTTGTTTTAAATTTGAATGTATGAGTGGTGATGCATTCTATGTAAGAATGAGATTGAAAAACGCTCAAAAAGGACAAAATTAACGAGTTTGAGACGTTTGTTGTTGCAAGATAGATCAAGTGGTAGTATTACTTTGTCGTCTTTTAGGGTGTTTGTAGGTTGTTTGCTTCATTTGTTGCGGTTTCAATTGTTTAGGGTGGTTGTCTGCTCGAATGTGTGAGTGTTGGTGCATTGTGCTGATTTTGCAAAAAAATGAGATTAAGAAAATGTGCAAATGAGCAGCTCAATGAGCAGCAACTTTTGCTCGTCAGGTGTCAGAGGCACATTCTGCATAACTTCTTGCTCATCATCTGCACAGTCACACTTGGTCAATCCGACAGATGCTGATGCTTGGGTTTAAGCCATTCTCAGACTTGCCTCGCAGCACACACACACAACCACACAAATCAGACTATACCACAGCATGGCGACCACAAAGCCCAAGAGCGCGCTGCGTACAGTCGACCCACTCTCGTGCAGCAGCTACAGTGCCATCATCTACGAGGTGCGTCAGATGCACGCACGTGTGTTGCGACGTAACGAGATGCACAACGAACGCATAACAACGACTAATCGAGCGCACTTGCGATTCGTCTTGCAACGACACTGAACACGTCTGTTGTTGCACCTCTGCTGCTCATGTCTACTCGTAT
>JAADWX010000495.1:0-20618 GCA_023336405.1 Globisporangium echinulatum | reverse complement strand
ATCCAAATGCGTCACAGCGCCGAGTTGATCCACTTGCTGTTCACGCACCGGCGTGAGATGGTCAACTTACGGCGCGTGCGCGAGCAAATGGGCAGGAACGAGGCAATGCAGCGCTGGCTGCGTCTCGTGACGTCAAGTGATGCCTGATCGATCTGAACGCGCTGATAATGAGCTGAGAAGGAGTATAAGTAAGTGCCATGAGCTATCTAGCTGCTGCTGCTGCTGCGTAGGATCTGCTACCACATTGTTAGGTCGCCCGATAACGGAGGTTTGTTTCGCTCCATGCTCCCTTTGTTGATACCTACGTCTCGGTCGTGCTCATTGTCTGACTGAGCAAGCCTTGTGTGTGTGGCAGAGCAATTGAGCGAGCATGTCGCTACTATCTGACGATGCGCTGTCGAGGAACGCGAGTGCAGTGTCACAGTCTGTTGCTAGATGTGAGCTCTTGATGAAGAAGAAGTCAAGGTTCGATAGCTCAAGTATTGTCGAGCAATGTTACTCGGTACCGGCTTATGAGATCACTTGCATTCACTATAGTCGTCTCTCAACCACATTCGACAGCTTGTAGCAATAACAACAAAAACAACTGTCGACTTGCTCGACAGCAGCAGACTGCGATGCTGCTCGAGAAGCCCCTGGACGTCAAGCACGAGAGCGCATCGGACAACAGTGCGTGCGATTTCCGCATGCGCTGACTACATGCGTCCCATCTCACTGTTGCATATACTGTGAATGTGTGCGTGTACATGTACAGCATGTGCAATCTATGGCGTTGACGCGCATCCGAGCTACCAGCTCTTTGCGACTGCGGGAGGAGGTGCGTCGCTGTTGCTCACCTAGTGCTGTAGCGTCTCTTGCTGCCGTCACGACACACTAACAGCGCACACTTGCGCGACAGACAACGCGGTGAAGATCTGGTCGCTCGAGCCACAGGTCGACGGCATCGCGACGTTTGAGCTGCTCGCGACGCTCGCGTTCCACCAGCAGGCAGTCAACTGCGTGCGATGGGCAGGCCACGGCCGGTACGTCTGCTTGTTGGTCGTGTCGACAACAAAGTGCGCTCACTCGCTTACTCACGACGGTCGCTGCGCTTGTTGTGCGTCAGGTACCTTGCGTCCGGGTCGGATGACCAACTCGTGCTGCTCTATGAGCTGCAGTCTGGCGCGCCGGCGCCCGTGCCGTTTGGCTCGAACGCCAAGCCAAACAAGCAGAACTGGGTGCGCTGCTCGACACTCAAGCGCCACACAATGGGTACGTCGACTCTGTGGCGTCACGCCTCAGACCTTGTGTCCTGACTCACTCACTGACTGGCGGCCGCACTCACACACGTACACACACAGACGTGCAGGACGTCGCGTGGTCGCCGGACGACCGCATGCTCGCGACGTGCAGCATCGACAATACGATCCTCGTCTGGGACATTGGCGTCGCAGGCGTGAGCGCCGTGATGAACCAGCCGCTGCGGACGCTCACGGGCCACACGGGTTGGGTCAAAGGCGTTGCGTGGGACCCGGTCGGTAAGTACCTCGCAAGCGCCGGCGAAGACAAGACCGTGCGCATCTGGAAAGTCGACGACTGGCAGGTATGTCTACCTGACGATATTCCATACAACCGCTTATACACTCACACACTCCTAATATAGGAAGCCGATGTGATCACCGAGCCGTTCGAGTCGTGTGCGTCCAAGTCGCACTTTCGGCGCCTGTCGTGGTCGCCCGATGGCTCGGCGCTCTGTGCGACGCATGCGTTCGCGTCAAAGAAGAACATCGCGGCCGTGCTCGACCGTGCGACGTGGTCGAACGACGTCAAGTTTGTTGGCCACCGCAGCGTCGTGACGACTGCGCGGTTCAACCCGAAGCTGCTCACAGCAGCTACCGCTGCTGGTGCCGCAGACGACAGTAGTGACGACAAGGCGTTTGCGTGCTGCGCCGTTGGCGGCGACGACGCGACCGTGAGCATCTGGCTCGCACACCTCGCGCGGCCGCTTGCAGTCGTGCTCGACTGCTTTGATGCGTCCGTGACCGACCTGTCGTGGTCGCCGCTTGCTTCGGTCCTGCTTGCGTCGTCGCTCGACGGCTCGATCTGCTGCTTCCAGTTTGAAGCTGGCGAGATCGGGACGCCGATCTCGGACGTCCGGCAGAGCAAGCTACTGCAAGCCAAGGTATGTGCGTGTGTGTGTTTGTTGAATGGACTAGCTGACGGACTCGCTGGCTGAGCAGCATCGATGGCCGAACGAGAAGGATGACTGAGTGTCGATCTTGGCGGTTTGCTGCTGGTCAGTATGGCTCACGCGCAGGCATCACGCTCGCGTCGACACTTGCTGAGAACCCGATCCAGCTCCAGGTGCGGGACGTCCGGCCCTTTAAGGCTCTCGTACATTCGCACACTTTTGTTAACACTGTCGTGGTGCTCGCGTGCACCAGCTCGAGGACAAGTCGTCGAGTACAGCGACGACAGTAGCAGCGCCGCCAGCAGCAGTTGTCACGCCTGCGATGTCAGCAACGAATGGCGTCAACACGCTCGTGCCAAAGCGCAAGACAGCAGCTGCTGGAGGTGCAAGCGGCATGCCACCGCGCCAGGCAGTCACGATCGTCCATCCCGAGTCGAAGAAGAGCGACAAGAAGCGCATCATGCCAGTGCTGTTGGCAACGAGCAACAGCACTGGTGCTGCCGCGACGACTCCAGCGACACTTGACCTCTCTGCGTCTGCGTCGGCGACTGCGAACGCAGCGTCCAAGGAGAACAACATCCGCAACATCCTCGGACCGGCTGTATCGCCGACCGTCTCGGACGTCCACCTGCTCGACGCACGCATGACTGGCGCGTCGCCGCATGCACTCGCTTCTGGCACGTCCGCCAAGATCGATGGCGACTGCGATGACGTTGATGCCGAACGCGACGGCAACAGCAGCGCAGCGTCGGGACGCGAGTCGCCTTGCGTCGTGTCAGCAGTAGTGCATACGCACCCGTCGATGCCACTGCCGGCCAAGCCCGAGGCGAGAAAGAGCGCGGAGCACGCAGCGTCACTGAAGCGCAAGCGCGACAGCGAGCGCGCTGCTGCTGCTGCGAGTAGCGTACAAGCATCAGCGTCGAAAGCGCGTGAAGTCGCTCCGCGACCGCCCAAGCTGCTCAACGGCAGGTACGTTCGTGTGTGTATGAGAGACAGCGCGAGCGAGTCGGCTGTTGGCTTGCTATCGATCGTCCATGTCTGTTTCGTACACACAAACACTCATGCCGACATGTGTGTCATTGTGTCTGGTGCTACCGTGCGGTATACAGTGAGACCGCGGGCGGCGCGCAACTCATGCCTGAGTTCCCGTTCCGCCTACAGTTTACAGCCGAGATCGACGTGTCAGGCAGTGCAGTTGCAAGTGCGCGAGGTGGCAGTGGTGGCGGTGGCGCGACTGCTGCGACCGCGGTCGTCGAAGTGAACGTTCACAACGCAAAGAGCAGTTCGAGCGACGACGCTGGCGGTAAGTGTGTGACAGACGACAGTAACGAGCAGCTTATCTGCTCTACTACTGACCTGACCCAAACGATTCGTTCGCTCTGTGTGGATGTCCTTAGAGCTTGGGCCAGTGTACTCGAGCATCCAGTGCTCGACTGGCGGGAGCGTCAAGTGGATCGACCGCATCCCCGGCCGCGTCGTCAGCGTCGTCGGCAACGCTGCGTTCTACGCCATTGGCGTCGACACGGGCGACCTGTACATCGTGAGTCCGAGTGGCCGGCGGCTCTTCCCGTGCATCGGTGCGTTGTTCGCCGGGTCGTTGTCTGAGATGCTCTCGACTACATCTCTACCTACCTCTCTCAGACTGACTTCTCGACACTCACGTCGGCGCTGCTGCTGTTGCGCCTCCTCAGCGCTCGGGAGTTCGCTTTCGCTGCTCGAGTGCAGCCCAAAGCAGAGTCCGTACCTGCTCGTGATCCTTGTGACTGGCGCGATGCGCGTGTGGCACGTCGCACAGCGCAAGCAGACGTTGGCCGAGTCGATCGATGCGATCACGCGCGCACCGGACAGTGCCAGCAGCAGCGACACGCGGCGGCTCACGCTGCTGCGGTGCCATATCACCGTGAAGGGGCAGCCGATCCTGACGTTTGCGCAGTCGAGCATCGAGAGCCGCGGCGCCTCGAGTCTGCTCTCGTACACGTTCGACCAGTCCATGGGCTGCTGGTGCGTCTTCACGCTACTGCTGCATTCGTCGTACATGGCAGCATGCATCTGTATCAAGTGTGGACTTGTTGCGAACAAGCGCAGTGAAGACTGATGCTATGTACGACGGCGATTCTGTCGTCGACTGGTTGGCTGGTTCGAACGCGCACGTAGGATGCGAGTCGCAGACGACAGCTTTGTGTTCTCGGACTTCAGCACGTCGCTACCGACTGACGCGGTCGCGGTCAAAGACATCCCGGTACGACACGCGTCAGTTCGCGATCGCGCTACAACGACGTCGACGAAGGCGTTGCCTTCAGACTGTCTGACGCCGGTCTCGCTTTGCTGTTGTACATGTGGATATTGCGCAGGTTGGTCCTCTTCGACGGCTCCAGAACGCGTCAGGCTACAGCCGCACACAGCGCGGCATTGCGTCGACGATGCTCGACAGCATGGCGGACGCGCTCACGCAGCGCAACGTGACGCGGTCGCACCTCGAGCACCAAGTCGTCGCGTCCGTCACGCTCAAGAGCCCGACTGAGTACCTGTACTGGTACGGTGGCACTCACAGTAGAGCGGTCTCACTTACACGTACCCATGTACTCACGAGTGGCCATGTGTGTGTCTGTACGTGGCGGTCGACTCGATAGGATCCAAGCGTACGTGCGATTCCTGACGCAAGACGAAGATGTTGATCGTCTCGACGACCTGTGCGCTGAGCTCATGGGACCGTTTCACGCGTACGTTCGTTCATCTCATTGGACTTTGGTCGTCTCGGCTACTCGTGCTGCTGCAGACGCTGTCAATTGACGTTGTTGCGCTTGTGTGTGACTGTGTGTGTCTGACCGCTTCGTGGCGCTGCAGTGCATCGTCGGTCGTGCACGCGAACGGAATGTCGAGCGACACTCTATCAGACAACGCAGATGACTGGGTCCCAACAGTGTTGGTGCGTCCAGACGCGTGGAAGTTGCGAGTGCGTCAATGCGATCCGTGCACACACAGGCTGGTCGACTGACTGGCCATCGCGCTCCTCGTGCTCGTACGTTCCAGGACCAGAGCAAGCGCGAGGTGCTCAAGTCGCACGTTCTGCCAACAATGGCGACGAACCGCACGCTGCAGCGCGTCGTGACCAAGTACCAGCTCATGCTGAGCGAGATCACGACCCGCGAGGCAGACGTAGATGGCGGTGACAGTGACAGCGACAGCGCTGCTGCGATGTGAGCAAGCGGCTTTCGTTGCGATGTACACACACGCACTGGACGATAGACATGTGGAAGCCAAGACTTCGAGTCGTACAATGGTCGATACAGACGTTGATAGACAGAGGAAAGAACACTTGCGTCGCTTCAGACCGCAACGCAAGCAGGCGCTACGCGTCGGGGCTCGTGATGACCTTGAGACTGTCCTGGAGCTTGGCAGTGTAGCGGTTGAGTGCCTCGATGATCTCGTCGTCCTCGCGCTCGCGCGACTACATCGATGTGAGCATGAACGGACAGGCAGACAGACATGCCATCGCCCTAAGTGTAAGTGCACAGACGTCACGCCTCACTTTCCACATGTACACACACACTGGCTTGGTCGTACCTGCGCCTCGGCCACGAGTGCGTTCTGGATCTTGGCGATCTCGTCCTGTGCGAACGCCTGAAAGCGCTCGTCACCGCGTATCCGGTTCGACGCGTACGCATCAAGCGCGTTCTTGAGCTCCGAGTACTTGAGCTCTCGGTCGCGCTACACAGCATGCACCGATCCACCGCGAGTGACCACCACCAAGAGCAGCAATGACTCTTGTCAGCTGACGTCACACAGTGCAGCCAGCCAAGTATGCAAGCCTGAGCACCGGGCAAAGACTCAGCAACGCTACGCACGCGTTCGCGCTCGAACGATTCGGCAGTCGCATGTTCGTGGTCGCCGAGGCGCTTGAGGATCGCTTCTTCCTGGTTCGTTCGCCGTCGACGCTCGTCCTCGAACGCGTCCATGAACGCCACGAGCTTGTGCGTCAGCGCGTTCGTCTTGTCCTCGATCATGATTGGGATGGCGATCTTCTCGTGTGCGACGAGGCTCTGGACGCCTTCGATCTCGCGTGCGAGTGCGTCGAGTCGGTCGTTCACCTGCTTGGCGCGCTCGTTCAGTAGCGCTTCAAAGCTCTCGGTCATCGCCGCAACTTGCTCGTCGCAGTAGCCTTGCATCGATCGGTTCATCTCGATGCGCTTCTTGGTCTCGGCCTCAAGCTTCTTCTCGAGCCGCGTCATCTCCTGCTTCATCTCGGCGAGTCGGAACTCGTCGCGCTCCTTACGTTGCTACGAGTCGGAAACAAGCGACGCAGTGCGCACACAGACACACAAACATGAACGGTGACGATAGCGCAGACGTAGCGCTGTTGCATACGCACGAAGCGACATGCAGCAACGATGCACACGAGCTACAGAGACGTACGCGTGTGCCGATGCGCATGACATCGTCAAAGTTCGCAAAGTCCGTCATGAGCTTGTCGAGCTTGCTCTTGGTGGCCGTGGCGCTGAGCTGCTGCTCGACGTCGTCATCACTGACGCCGAGTTGTTGTTTCTGCAGTGCATCGCTCTCGGTGCTGCTCATGGCTCCTGCGGTCGATGCTGGCACGTCAGCAGATACAGCGACGCGTCTTTTCGATGACTGCAAAAGACTTTCTACCTCGTTAGCTATGGCTCTCAGACTGACACTAGGTTAGTCGCACAGCCAAGCACGCGGTGTCGATAAGCAATGATGACACTCCAAGTTACTTCGATCTGCTGCCAAGGATGCGTCAGAGTGAGCAGTAGCAGGCACTAGTCGCGTAGCACATGCAACGATGGAGAGGACGGATGCCTGCACATCGAACAATGTCATTGACTAAGGATTTCCATTATTACCAATACTCGTGCGCCAACCGTCGCGGCGTCAGTCAATGCAAATCGAGTTGGGATTGGCAAACGACAGAAGAAACGGGAACGCGCTGTGTCACGACGACGCTACAATCGCCATCGAGCAGACAACAAACATACACGCACAGTCAGCAGCAGCAGCAACGATGAGGTGCGTCTTGCAGCTGCAGCCATGAGCAGATACATGTGCGTCTCTGCAACGTCGTGCATACCAACGCTGGCCGATCACTACGCTCATTGACTGCAACGCAGCGAGATCGTCGTGTACACGGCACTCGCAGTCGTGTACCGCGTGAGCCCGCATGCTGCTACCACACCACAGCGCAACTCGGCGCCACAGCCCGGTGTCGCAAGGAAGACTGTAGCCGTGAGCAGCGCGTGCGCGAACGTTGGTAACGACACCGCCACAGTGCCCGAGCGTGCACACAGCTGCTCAGCAATCAACGGCCGGCGCGCGCAGTGGCAACCGATCGCAAACGGCGCGTGGGCGCAGATCCACGTCTTTCTCGAGCTCGACCGCGCGACTGATCGCCACAGCAACACTGCGAGCAGCCCGACGTCGAGTACCAGCAGCAGTAGCGTTGCGAAGGCGTTTCGCCTCGTCGCTTGGGTGCTCGACACGGGCAAAGTCGTTGTAAACGACGCGCTCGTGCGCGGGTGCAAGTGGGACGCAGTTGACGATGACGCGTTCCGCGAGTTCACGGCGTCGGATGGCCGCGTCTACGGCTTTGGCTTTCGCACACCAGCACAAGCGGCCGAGTGCTCGCACGTGGTGCAGCAGATCCTCTCGAACGTCAAAGGTCGAGCCAGCGTGTGTGTGGATGTGTGTCGCCTGCGCAGTCGTGCTTGTGTGTATGTATCGAGCACTCACAGCAGCACGGTCGTCCTGCTTCTCTATGGGTGTCTATGACTAGCGATCACGCGACTCGTGCGCAAGTACTTTGTCACACGCTCGAGTGCGTCCGATGTACGTGCGTGTGCATTTGCATGACATATACTATAACGGTTCCGTCCTGCTCGCGAATGGCGCAGGCAAAGCCGATAGGCAGGAACTGACGGACAGCGTGGCTCTGCAACGTGCGCTAGGTCTTCGCAGCACCGCTTGACATGCAGCTCCTCGGGCTCGACCGCGTGCAGGCAGGTCGCATCCAGCAGGTCGTGTCGTCGTCGTCTTACTCCCCTGTAGTCTGCGACGTGCTCTTGACGCACAGTGTCGATGTTTATATAGGCTGACCAGCCGACCCCTTACGTTGTGTGTCTGTGTGCTCATACACAGAGCATGGAGGACGCTGCGACGAACTACCGACGTCGCATGGCCGTGACGACAGTGTGCGACCGCGCGTCGTCGCGTGTCGTTTACCCTAAAGCCGAGCTCGCGAGTGTTGACACGAGCAACAGCAATCGCGGCAGTGTTAGCGACAAGATCGAGAGCGATTGCAGCAGTAGCGACAGCAACGACGTCGACAGCAGCATCGTGAGCGCGTCGTTTGTGAAGCGCAACTCGGAGCACCACATACTCGCGCAGTTCACTGAAGTCGAGATCAAAACACTGCAGCAGACAGCCGGTGCGCAGCAGCTCGGTCCACAGCAACAACTGCGCTGGAGCGACGCGGACACAGCAAGTGTCGCGACTGACGCGCTCGATAGTCAGCTCGTCGGTGCTCTACAGTCGCTCGCGCGCCCGTTTGATGCGACTCGGAGCCGCACGAGCGAGCGTGATGCTGCGACTGTCGACGCGCCGTCTGCAAGCGACTGCGACTGCGAGTCGATGCGCCGCTGGCAGACGCACGCCAAGACGAGCTCACACATCGACGTCGCCGACAGCCAACGCACCGCATACGAGTCGACGGCAGCAGCGATGTCGTCAGTCGACCGCATTAGCTTTCCGTTTAAGACGCGGCAGGAGCTCCACATCACGTACAACGCTGCACACGCGCGGTACGAGGGCTTGCCACCGGCGTGGCGCGCGTTGAACCAGCAGTTTGGGCTCCCACTCGAGGCCGTGCCCAAGCGCACAGTCGATGGCTACGTCGCCAAGATACCCGCAGTGCTCGAGATGATGCGCGCGTGCTTGCTCGCACAGGGCGGCACGGCTGTCGAAGGCGTCTTTCGCGTCGCGCCCGACAAGGAGGAGTGCAGCACAGTCAAGGACGCGATCAACAGCGGCACGTTCAACGGCTGTGCTGACGTGCACATCATGGCGAACCTTATCAAAGTGCGTGTAGGGAGTGGCGTTAGGACTGAGGCAGGAGCAAGAGGAGGAGGTCCATCCGTGCATATGTACTTCTGACAACGCTTGTGTGTGAGCGACCAGGTCTGGTTCCGCGAAGTCCCGCAGAGCCTGTACAACATTGTGCCGGTGCAGCACATCTATGCCGTGTGCAAAATCGAGGTGCGTCAGCAAGACTTAACGTGAGATCGATTGATCAATCGCAACTGATGCACCTGCGTGTGTGGCTACCACAGAACCCGTACACTGTGATCGCCATGCTCGACGACTATCCTGTAGCGTACCGAAGCGTCTTGCTCTGGCTGCTCGACCTCATGGTCGACGTCGTGCGCGACCAGGCGAAGAACAAGATGTCGGCGCGGAACATGGGTGCGTTGTCTAGGCCGTCATTGCGTCGGTGTTGCTCTTGGACCGAGTCGAGTTGTTTGCGTGCTGACATGCTGTCGTGTGTGTGTATGGGGCGGCGTTGCTACTACCTTAGCGATCGTGATGTCGCCCAACCTGTTCAGCATTGCGACCGACAACCCAATGTACGCGCTCACGATGTCGCAGAAAGTCGCCGACTACACATTTGCACTCCTGAGTGCACGACTCGCGCTCACAGTGGAGACCAGCAACAACAACAGCAGCAGTAGCTGAGCGATTAGCCGGTTTGCAGACTTAGGCTAGTCGTACAAGTACAAGACACTTTCTCTGTTGCGAATCCGAGGCGCCTGGAAGCTCACGCGGTCACATAGGCCGTCAGTGTCGCTTGTACTACCAATTCCGCTCGCATCTGGTATCATACTGACTAGAACGCCCGAGTCAGAGCTGCAGTTGCTGTTGATAGAGGGCAACTTACTGCAATTGTGACGTCGTCAGCGCACCCTCGCCATCAAGTGGATCACACGCCATATTAGTCGAAACATCACGGCCACGCTTGTTCAAGTGGCCACCCAATCACTCACGCTGTAGAAACTCGAGTGCGTTGGAAAAAGTCGTATTTATACAGAGGAGGGTGTACTAAGCTACTGAGCTGAGCTACTGAGCTGAGCTGAGCTGAGCTGAGGGCTAGATACAGAGAAAGGAGAAGCACGACATATGCGTGTGCGTGCGTGTCGGGTGTACAAGTGAACGAGTACCAGAGCATCACTTGATGTGCGATGACACACGATCGATCGATCGCTCATCTACACGAGACAGCCAAAGTCGGGCGAGATCTGGAGAAAGACGTCGTCTTCAAGGCTCTCGACGATGTCGCCATTGCTACGCGCGCGCTGTTGGAGGTGCTGCTGCTGTGGCGCGTCGTCACCTGCCGCTGCAAGCGTCGCTCGTCGCGTCGCCATCGTTGGGGACCGCAGCATGGGGAAAAAGTCGTCGTCGTGGCTCGCAATGCCATCGAGCGCGTAGCCGCACGACGGGTGGTCCTCGTCGCCAAAGTCCTCCATCGTGAGGCTGAACTCACCGCCCTTGAAGTCGTTGAAGAACGGATCGTACGCCTCGAACGGGATGCCAGAGCCACCGTGGCCTGCGTGCGTCGCGAATCGCACCGAGACGCTCGGCATTGTCGCAGCGTCGTTCAGTGTCGGCACATCCGTGTAGTCACTACTGCCGCTGCTGTTGATGCTCGCGTTGCTGCTACTAGCGTTGTGCACCATGTTGTAAAAGTAGTGGTGCGACGCTGTGAGGCTCGCACTGCTGTTGTTCATTGACATGCGTCCGCGTGTCGTCGATCGCAGTGCGTTGCGCGCCTTGTACGGCGGCGACCGCACGCTCGCGCCGCCGCTCGAGTACGGACTGCCCATTTGCGATGACGAGCTGTGCGAGCCACAGGACGACTCGCAGTCGTCGTCGTCGTCCGACTCGTTCTCATCGTCATCGTCGTCGTGAAAGTGCGCAAGCAGGCGACCGCTGCTAGGGTCAATGCCGTACGTCTCGGGCGACAAGAGCTTGTCGAGCTGCTTCTGGTACGACGCGAGTTGGTTGTTTTGCTTGTCCGTGAGTGAACCGTCTTCTTTCGATCGCGCGAGGTCCTGGAGCGAGCGCTTGAGGCTCCGGACCTTCCGGTACGGCCAGTGGCGAATCCCGATCGCACGGCACCGCTTCTTGAACGCCGTAGCGCGGACGCCAAACTTCTCCGCGGCGACCTTGAGCGGCAAGTGGAAGTGGAGACTCAGCGCCTCGAACGTACAGCTAATGGGTAGTGCGAGCGCTGCGTGCTTCTTGGACGACGGCGTCGCGAGCATGAACGGCGACTGCGCGTGTCGCGCGTGTGCCACGGGTGACTGGAAATCGAACTGGAAGTCGTACGGTACGGCGTTGCCATTAATCGTCACAGGTGTACTGACCATGGATGGCGACGCGGCTGATTGCGGCGAGACAGGCTCAGGAGGTAGCAGCGACAGGCGACGCTCGTAGTGCTGCGACTGGAGCGATGGCGACGGGGATCGCGATGCTGACGACGACGATCGTGGTGAAGACGATGTCGGTGAGGCCATGGTGGTGTTCGAGTGTTGTGTGTTATATGGAGAGAGTACTAGTGCTTGCTGCTTGGTGCTGCTGCTGCTCGTAGCTGGCGGATCCGATTGTGTGGGGCGATGTGGCGTTCTGGTGCCGTTGGATCTTTTCGGCAGGCGTGCGTGTCGGGCTTGACGTGGGGGTGGAAGAAGGAAAATGGAACTGTGTTGTACAAGTACATCTCAAAGGACACGATCGATAGGCCTGATCTATGATCTCAAGAGCTCTTCGAAGCTCCTAACATCACGCTCACGCAACACACACGCAACACAAGCACACAGGCAACGCAAGCACATGTTTGCGCGAGATCTACTCAGTGTGTCCAATACTTTGTCGTCGTCAGCTGGTGCTTTGAAGGTTCTTCTGTTTTTCTGCCCTAGTTGTGCCCTTTCGGGATCTGTCCGTTACGCTTTTTCTTCCGCCCAGATTGCAAAACAAACAAGTCCATTGCTCGATACAAAAAAGCTATATACTCAAATTTGCACTACAAAATCTATGCTGCACATGGATACATTTGCACACCAAAAAATGCCGTACAATAATGCAACGTTTTGAATGTTTTTGTATATCGTGTCTAAAGCAAAGGCAAACACGCACAATCATCAGGAAGCGAAATGATCTGAACACAACATCATTTGCGTGTATAGATAAGCAACAACAATGGCAAGCAGGAGCTTTGCAAGAACGCTCGTGTGCCAGCTGCCTCGAACATGTATACATATGTATTGGCGAGCAAAACGCTGGAACACGCAGCGCAGATGCTGGTCTTGCGTGCTAGAGCTCGCCTGCATCCTATCAGCAGACCCCAGTCCAGGTCGCATCAGCAACACATGAGCACACTGTGTGTTGTTCGACCTAATGTCTAGCACAGCCAAAGTCCACTAAGGACAAGCAGCCACCAAACCACTGCAACGTTGTATACTCTCTCGCTTGCCCCAACTTCTTTCCATGGTATACGCGGCCACCGTAACCGCTCGTAGCCGTCCTCGTCCACTACCACCATCTTCAAGCCTGCAGTGCTTGCCACATCGCCCGCGTTTCGTGCGCATGTGCTGCGTCGTCGTACGCAAGCGTGTCTGCGTTCCACATGCCTGTGCCGCGCAGACCGAGCTCGCGCACGAGTGCGGCCTTGCGCGCAATGCTCTCGGGGTTGTCGTACCAGATCTGGAACGAGCCGTTCGCGCTCGCGACGAACGGCGACTGCGTCATGGCATCCCACTGCACGTGGAGCTGCTCGCGCGCCACGAGCACCACGATGTCGCCAAAGTCCACTTGCTGACCTGCGGCGTCGCTGCACGGCGCGCCAAAGAACGGACTCTGTCAAACCCATTTGCGTTCGAGTCAGATCCAGTGGCAAGTGCGACAGAGACAGCGACAAGCGGAAGCACTCAGCATGAGGATCATAAACAGTGGATCTGGACCCTCCTGCACGCACGCACCGGTTTCAGAGCGCAGATCGCGCCGTCGACTGCCTCGCACGTATACTTGTAGCCATACCACGGCAGACCGAGCACGAGTTTGCTCGGCGCAATGCCAAACCCAAAGATGAACTCCTCGAGCCCTTGCTTGACGAGTGCGAGCGGCGAGTTCGCGGCTGCGATGCACTGGTAGTAGATCTGACTTCGCATATCGTACTGCGACCAGAGCAGGAATGTGCATGGTACAGTCAGCTCCCGTCTGCCCGTGTGAGTAAGTGTGGGACGACCCCATACACACACATGCTCGATGATGCTACGCAGGACGCGGTGCGACCTACCGACATGACGAACAGAAAGTCGGCCGCCTCCGCAAGCTCTTTCCACTGGTAGTAACGCCCGTCGACGCCACGCGGGGCCCACGACACGTCAAACGTGATCTACCGCGTCGCGATACAGCGCGTATACGTCAGCGGATCATCGCAACATGCTCGCAGGAAGTGCGGATATGCGTTTGTGCGATGGAGAGGATAGCAGCACTTGTCCAAGCACATCGCACAACACAGTGGATGTACAGAAACACACCTGCGCGTGACGCGTGAACGCATGTCGCTGCAGCTCGACGCGCAGCTCGCGCACGAGCGCAGCCATGCACGCGGCCGCAGCGCCGTGCATCGCTTTCTCCGTATCGATGTTCACGCCGTCGGCAAAGTTGTCGACGATGCGCTCGTACGTCGTCTGTGCGGCACATGCGCATGATCAGCGACCTCTATCGACACCACCTCAACGATACGCGTATAGTACACACATGCACTCGATACGCATGCATGACAGCGAGTACCTGGATCCACTGCTGACGCACGCGCTCGTCGCAGAGCTGTTCGACGTCGTCAAAGTTGTGCTTGAGCACGACCTTGACGCTCTTGCTGTGTGCATGACAGAGCAGCTCCTTGTCCTCGTTCCACGCGACTGTCGTCAGCTGTATGGCCTCAATCGCACGTGTAGATGGTCGAGTGAAGTGAGCGAAGAGCTCCCAGTGAATCAGCAACGCTTCCATTCGTTGCGTACAGAATGAAGCGGGGACAGACAACACCGCATCGCAGCAACCGATGATGCATCGACACACAGAGAGCGCGTGCGCTGGTACGTACCTGATCCCAGTCGTAGTGCTTCCACTGGTCGCTCGTCGTGACTGAGAACGCAAAGACCTCGCGGCGTGGCTCGAGTTGCTCTGTGTCGTCGTCGTTGTTGTTGGCGACAGCAAATGAAACTGGGAGGCACTGCGAGGGCTCGCTGCACGGACACTCGCGCAGCGTGCGTCGCTCAAATGCGCTCAGTGGCTGCAGCGGAAACTGCTGCGCCTCGAAGATCGAT
Organism: Globisporangium echinulatum; assembly: GCA_023336405.1. Lineage (NCBI taxonomy): Eukaryota > Oomycota > Peronosporomycetes > Pythiales > Pythiaceae > Globisporangium > Globisporangium echinulatum. The sequence goes on along the minus strand of JAADWX010000495.1, from coordinate 6,056 downwards.
GAGCGCACACTCAGCAGTGCGAGCAGCATGAACAGCGTCGCGAGCATCGTTTTTGACATCATGTGTTTTGATTGTTACTCGCAAGTCACATTGTGCGTGTCAGATCGCAACTTGAACATCGTGAGCTCGAAAATCAAACTAGTGGTACAATTGTACCAATGACACTGGCACGCTGTACTACTCCAATCGTCAAGATCCGCTCGCGTCGCTTCGAGACCTCGAGCATCAAAAGGCTCTGAAGCGACGCTGCTGACGACAGACACCCAGAACAATCGACACCAAAAAGACACCATAGACATCCATCCGCCTCGACGACATACATACAGAGATCTCGCACAAGGCACAAGGCAGCAACAAATCGAGGGAACGATGGCAACGACCAAGAGTCTGCTCATGAGCATGGGGACGGTCAACATGTGGGGTTTCTCGCCGGGCTTTGATATGCTGGCCGCTGTTCCGGCGCTGCAGTCACCACCGACGACATCGGCTCCGACTGCCGCTGTAAAAAGTGCTGAAGCCAGCGCAACGTCATCGACCGACAACAGCGATGACACGCAGCCTATCTGCGTACTGCTCGTCGGTCCAGGTGACATTCGCCATGTGCTCGCGACAATCGCACACCGGCGACGACACAGCCCTGCAAGACCAGTGCGCATCTACATGTACGAAAAACCGATCGAGGCGCTCGCGCGCCACTTGTTGCTGTTGCAGATCGCGCAAGACTGGCAGCTGCCGCTGCGCCAGCGATGCAACCTCTTCCTCGAAGTGTTTGGCAACGCGCGCGTACAGGTACGAATACACAACAGAGCAGTAGTGTCGTGTGTGCAGTCGTGTGTGTGAGTGTCAGTGCTCATGCACCCGTGTCGTGTGCCTTGGTCAATACTGTACACAGGAGCGCACGAGCGCGTACATCGAGGAGAAAGCAAAGAGTCTGGTCGACCTGCTGCACAACGAGCGCGGCTTGCTCGCCGACCAGCTCGACCTCTCACACCTCAAGATGCGAACGCGCGACGAGCTCATGGAGACGTTCCAGAGCTGGTTCCAGCGCGTGCGCTTTGACGGTACGTTGACGACACAGCATGCGTGTGTGCGATCTCTTGTTAGCAACTGCTGTCATGACTGCGATGTGGCGTGTAGCGTGAGACGCCTGTGATGCTGACGTGCAGTGTTGCCTCTTGACTGCTGTGGATGTTTGTAGTCGACAAGCTGCGCGACCACCGTTTGCGCCACTACTACGAAGTGCGCTACGACTACCGCAACAACCTCATCGACTGGGACTACACGGTAAGTAGTCGCGGCGCGCATCGTGTGTGCGACTCGTTGCGTTACACGATGACGCAAGTGAACAAGCCAACTGACACAGCGATGGCCATGCATCGCTACACACGCATAGATGAACCTCAAAAAGATTGAGCACGCGAGCGTGATCCACATTCGGCAGTACCGCGAGTGGCGCAACTCGGGCGTCGCGTTCGAGTTTGGCGACCAGACGTACACGGAGCCGAATCGCACGATGGCGGCGTACACGCAGGTGCGTCGATGTAACTCTCTCTGCGAGCAACCGAGCCAGGTCGCTCCGTCCTGACTGTCAATGTTGCTTCACACTCGCACGTGGCATGTCACGCGATCGCACGTGCCAGGCGCACAAGAAGCATCACGGCTCAGTGCTTTGTCGCGGGCTCTGGACCGACATTGTCATTGGGCCGTTCCTCTCGTTCGGCGTGCAGGTCGACTCGCCGCACACGTTAGCGCAGCAGCTCTTCGAGATTCACAACAAGGGCACGGGCATTGAGCAGAACCGCCACGTACGTATCGAGTGTCGTCGTTGCTGCTGCTCTTGTTGTTTGTTACTGTATGTGTACGAGAGAGACAGCATGAGAATGACCAAAGGGGTTGCACTGACGCAGCGACTGTGTTGTCCATGCTGACGCAAGAACACGACCGAGGTCGCGGTCTTCAACGTGCTCTCGTGTCTGTACGAACTCGAGACCGGCGAGCAGTACACGATGAAGAAAGCGCACGACGTGTACAGCGGCATCGGCGAGTCGGAGCTCGACCAGGAGTCTGCGGCGCCGTCATCGACATCGCCGAACCAGCCGTATGAGCGATTCGTCGAGCTGGACGAGAACGGCGACGCAAGCGGATCGAACCAGGAGCCTGGGTGTGCTGCTACTGCCTCGAGATCCGAGAAGTGAGTGAGCAACTGACAAGTCAATCCTTCGCTGCTTGCAGACAAGTGTCGAGGGGGATGGCTGACCACCGAGTGGACTGACAACGGATGTGTGACTGTGGATGTTGGCACTACAGAGACGCTATCAGGCAGCGTGCAAAGGAGCGCGACGCGCGGCAGCGCGCGCAGACGATCTACGAGACGTTCGACGGCGTCACGATCGTGCCACTCACGGGCGAGCTCGATGCTCTGTACGCCAAGAAACGGTACGCGCGCCGGTTCGACCACGTCTTCCTATCGACGCAGCACAGCCACACGCTACTCGCGAAGAGCGGGGACAGCGCACAGGCAGACGAACGTGATGAGAGCAAACAGTTCACTAGTATCCTTGCCGACAGCGCCACCGTGAGCATCGAGTCATCCGTGTACGTGCTTCTGCTCTCGCTCGCTCTTACTCTCGTTGCCAGACTGTTGGTGTGTGTTCCATTCACATCCAGTCACCTGGCACGTGTGTGAACAGGTTCCTTTTACCACTCAAGGAAGACCAGCGTGTGCTGTATGTCGCCAAGCTGCTCGAGATGGCACAGTTGCACGCGCTGACACCAGCGTTCAAGTTCGCAAACGGTACTAGTGATAAACCGTCGAAAGCCGACTTGAACAGGCTCGACACATCTGTGCTCGAGTTCCGCTATGCACGCGATAGCGAGCACGACGCTTATGGGAAGATCTAGCGCCTTGACAAGCAATCCAGGCAAAAACACGATAGCAAACATGTAAGCAACCAAGTATATGGGTCATTTGTCAAAATAAAGCCATTTTTAGCACAACTGTAGAGAAGCCCCAGACGGGGTTATAAGTTTGAGACAGCCATTTGAAGCTTTTTACGTTGTAAGCAATTAATTTAGAAAAATTGTAGCAAACCAAGTGTTATCGTCTAGTTACGCTGTTACATTTGTCACGAATGTTAAAGCCATTTTTAGTAGACATGAGTTTTCTTTGGTTAAGTTGTTACATTTGTCATCAAAACATATAAATGAGTTATGAGACACTTTCTGTACTTGCAGCACTCTTCATTAAAGTATGAGCTACTTTTCGATACAAAAATTAGCAACTCTGGCCCTCATTCACATTCTCTGGGTTGATATGCTGTTGATGACTTACATCAACATCTGCAGGACTACATACACTCGAACGAGCAGCACTTGCACCATAGACACCACCAGCAACAGCGTCCAGCAGCAACAACAACAGCCCTTATGGCGACGATGACCGTCAACGGCAGCAATCATGCTGTGGGTACCACCACCTCGCATCAGCTGGACGACATACTAACGCCACTGCCTGTGCTCACGAGCATCTGTGTCGTGTGTCGTGCATGCATGCCGGTCGCCGCACTGCAGCATGTCACGACGAGCATCGACGCGTTCCTGTGTCCACCGCTGCGTGAACGCAAGACGCTCGAAGACGCAGTTGCAGCTGACAACCTCCACCTGCTGCGCCGCCTGCTTGCAGAGGTAACTGCTGCCATCGAGAGCGTACAAGACAAGCAGCAGCGACGGCTACAACATTTCTTTGTCGGACTACAGGTCACGAAAGCCGCTCAGTGTGCAGCAGCGCAACGCAACCCTGGCTTCCGACGCGTACTCGAGAGTCTGCGCACGCTTGATCCGCACGCGGTCGATGCGAACGAAGTGGTCGCTGAAGCAGCTGCAGCGCACGATCTGGAGCTGCTCGAGTGGCTGCGCATCGCATATCCACCGCTCGATCTCGATCTCATCGACTCGAGTGCAGCAGCAGCGCGTGCAGCAGGCAACGGAGACATCGACGTGCTCGAGTGGCTGATCGCAAACCGCTGGTCGCCCGTGTCCAATGTGCCAGTAGCTGACGCAGTCGCAAACCGCCAGGTGTCGGTACTGCACTGGCTCGAGAACAACGACACAGTGCAAGTCTCCATCAACGCTGACGTGGTCTCCAAGGCAGCAGAGCTTGGCGACCTCGAGATGCTTGCGTGGCTCCTCGCTCGTCCGCGCGACGAGTCGTTCGTATCTGCTGGTGACGGTGCAGCAAGCGGCGGACACGTTTACGTACTCGAGTGGCTGCTAGAGCACCATCCACGCGACGCGCAATGCTGTCAGAGAGGCTACACCGGCGCCGCGCGCAACGGTCACCTTGACGTGTTGCACTGGCTCTATGCGCACAACCCGAAGCGGTACTGGGAGCAGTCAGCGGAAGCGGCAGCGAAGGCTGGACACCTCGCTGTCGTCCAGTTCCTGTTCGCACATCGCGACGCCGGTGACTCTGTTGCGGGTCCTGTACACGCAGCAGCGGAGGGAGGCCACTTGGAGGTCGTCAAGTTCATGTTTGCAATCGACTCGGGTCAGTGTCAGTGGGTGAGACTGACCCTCAGTGTGATCACAAAAGCAGCGGGGTCCGGGAACCTGGAGCTGATCAAGTGGCTCCACGAAGAGCGCGGCGAGATAGTCAGTACCCCGAGCGTGATCAGCATGGCGATCACCCACGGTCATTTGCGCGTGCTCGAGTACATCCTCCAGTTCGTGACGCAGCCAGTCCTATGGACGATTGTCACCGCTGCTGAGTGCAACCGCATGACCATCTTGCAGTGGCTCCACGCCAAGATCTCGGAGCCAAACTCGCCGCTGCGAGGCACGAAGCAGGGACTTGAGCGCTGGAAGATCAAGGTTAATGGCATCCGCTCGACACCGATCGATGAGGCAGCAAGCACCGGCAACCTCGAAATGATCCAGTGGCTCGACGCGAACGGCTACGGCGAGTGCTCGACGCGTGCGATGGATAGAGCTGCTGAGTACGGACATCTCGACATCGTCCAGTGGTTGCATAAGCATCGCACTGAAGGCTATACGACTACAACCATGGACAAAGCTGCTGCGAACGGACACTTAGAGGTCGTCAAGTGGTTGCACGAGCACGGTAGCAAAGGTTACACGACCGACGCCATGAACAATGCTGCTGCGAACGGACACATCGAGGTCGTGCGCTGGCTGCACAAACACCAAAGCAAGGGCTGTATGGCCAACGCCGTCGCGCGATGGCTGCATAGACACCGTAGCAAAGGCTGCACGACCGAGGCAATCGATCGCGCTGTGCGCAACGGCCATGCTCGTGTCGTCGAGTTCCTGCTGCAGCACCGCAGCGAAGGCTGCACTGACGCTGCAGTGCACTATGCGATCGAAGTGCGTCGCGACATCGAGATGATCCACTTGCTGTTCACGTACCGGCGCGAGATGGTCGACGTGGAGCGCGTGCGAGCATTTGCCGATGGAAACGCGTCGATGCAGCGCTGGCTGCGTCTCATGACAAGTTGCTGAGCGACATGGCAGACTGCTGGTTCGGGAGTGTGCCACCTTCGCCCTGAAGAGCGAGATCTGTGTGGTTTAGACGCAACGACATTTCCTATCGAAACATTGACGCAACGACGACTGGTCACGCTGCTTGCTCGTTCGTCATCAGTTCGTGCTGATCAAGCGCGCGCTCTCCTGGCGTACACACTTGCAAGCAAGCAAGGTCGCGCTGGTGCTCGCGATGACAAAAGACCTGTTGGTTCGCTACTGCAAAAATGGTCTATTCCTTCATGGATACAGAAAAATGGTTTTGTGCTGCAAGATAGTATACCAGTAGTTTTCTTGTGTGCAAGATATGCATTCGTGGTGCACGATGTGATCATTGTGGTGCAAGATAGATGTAGTGGTGCAAGAGGTCAGTGTCGCTATGTGCTGCAGTGTCACGCGCTGCTTGCTCGTGTCGGTCTTGCACTACTATTACTGAACTTGCGCTGACTGGATCAAGTGCGCTAAATGCTGCTGCTGCTGCTGCTGATAACCCCAAAATAATCAAAATCGAATAGATT
>JAADWX010000494.1:0-20653 GCA_023336405.1 Globisporangium echinulatum | reverse complement strand
CTCACACAAACGTCTTGCGCGCTACCCCGGCGACTGACAGCCAGACGCATCGAAATGGGCAGCCGGAGGACGTCTGAGTGGCTCGATGGCGTGAGCGAGTGAGCAAGTAGCCCACAACGAGCGAAACGAAGTCACGCGCGCGCACTCGCTTAGATGTCAATTATTTTGTAGAAATGTAGCAACAATTGAAGTGCGTCAGATTTCCACAAAAATGAAGCTATTGTGTGTTGCAAAACACATAACTATGTCGAGGACAAATACTTGCCCAAAAACGTCGTTGTATGTCGCGTATGATACAACAGCTTGCCATTTCAGTACTTTGCTTCGCTTTAAGTCTCTATATGATATACATCTGACAGGCTAAAATGGTTACGTTCTGCGAGCGTTGTTGATGTTGTTCAAAAATAGTTGTGGGTTCACTGTATGTTTGTATAGATTGTGTATGAGTTATATTTGTTGTACTATGTATACAATTTTGGTACTTCATGTGGCTGGTGTCGATATAAGTGGATATAAGGCGATATGAGTCGTGTTACTCGACACAAGTTGATATGAGTTGCACTCACTGAGCACCTTACATATGCCATTGTGTACAATATGAGGTAAATCTATGCAACCAGGGTCGATAGAAGTCAATATATGGAGATGTACGTCGATATAAGTTGTGCTGGTTGATATGAGTCGATATGGGTGGTAATGGGGGAGAGGCGCGGCACTCAAAAAGCCCGCGAACGCCGCTATCAACACGACCTGAGCCAGCCGAATAGTGATCGTAGTTGCCGACGCAGTCAGCCCGTCGATCACCACCGCGCGTCGTGCTATCGCCTCACCCCACACCACACACGCGCGCACTACTTACACGCCTCCTCGTCCACCCGCACCCCGTGGCTGCAGCAACAACTGTGCGCTCGACGTGCGCCAACTGACGCGGCACGTGATCGCTCGCTCTCACACGCACGAGCGCGCGTGTGCAGTAGAGGACGACCACCACCCAACCCATCCCATTGGCACACTACAGCACAGCACACACACCTCATCACTACCTGCACTAGCATTGCCGCCAGTTGCATCGACGACGACGCGCGCGCAATGGGGGACAACTGGAACCTCGACGTCAAGTTCCAGGGCCACTCGATCGGGCTCGTGGGCCGCCTCCCAGCCGAGAAGCGCACATTGCTGCGCGAGTTCCCGCGCAAGCTCGTCGTCGGCACAAAGGCAAAGCTCGCCGCGATCCCGCACAAAGGCTTCTTCTGCAAGTTCTTTGCCAAGAACAGCGAGGACATGAAGATGTACATGAAGAAGCACGAGTGCGCGCTCTGCGTGCAGTTTGCTGCGTCGACGTTCAACTTTACGCTCTACCTCATCGTCCCGACGTCGCTCAAAGGCCTCAAGTGCCTGCATCGCCTGCGCAAGAGCGGTACGTGCGTCTGCCTGTCTATTCGGATAGCGTCTAGCGTGCAAGCGCATGAACGTGTGGGTGACCGTGTGTATTGATGCTGCAGCGTGTGGTCGTCGTGCGTCGTGCTGCGTCACGCTGCGCAGGGGCGAGCGAAGACTCGATCAAGTCGTTGTGTACCGACCGCGACGGCGTCGTGATTGGCTTCATTGTGTCGGAGGTCAACTCGGAGCTCGAAGAGAAGCGCCACGAGCGCCAGAAGGTCATGCAGGAGCTCGTGTCGACGGCCAAAGCGATCTCGACCACGTTTGGCGACCCGATGCTCGAGTTCGACCTGCTGCTCGACCAGCTCGATACGAAACCGTCGGCGATCCAGGTATGGCCGATGAATGGGGATTGCGTAAACTAGTGGCTACACTTACGTCATCATCTGTGACATGTGTGCGAATGGTCGATGATTCATGTTGTCGGATATCCGTATTTACGTATTTACGTATATATTTATACGCTCGCACAGGTCTGTTCGAAGTTTATTGTGCGGCACGAGACGCTGCACGAGCGCATTCGCGCGAAGCTCGTCGAGTCGATGGCGGCGCTGGCGAGTGCAAAGGCAAAGCAAAACATCATCTACGTCGTGCATGACGTCGTCAAGGCCGTGCGCGCCGGCTGTCCGCAAAAGGACCGGAACGCGAAGATGCGCGAGTCGCTTCTCGTGACGTCGCTCAGCACTGTGCTGTATACGCTCGTGCAGCTGCTGCCGGACGACGCGAAGCACTGCGTACGTCCGTATGGTGTGGCGTAGTGTGGCACTACTGCAGTGGACTCGACTTTGTATGTGATGAAAATGAGTTACTAACCTGGTTATCTTACGTATTACCCTCACTTGACTCTTATTACTGGGCCCTTTCGACATGCTCGCAGACGAACATCCGCGCAGTCTTTGACTTTTGGACCAAGTGGGGACTCGACTTCTCGCATCCCGTTGCGCTCGAGCGCGACGCAAGTGCACGCGCGGACCTTGCGACGCTCGCAGAGATCGACGAGTCGTTCGAGATGCTCGAGAACGAGTCGGCCGCATCGACAATGCTCTCGGACGTGTCGACGTCGCCGGTCAAGCAGCTTGCATCGGCCGAGGTGCTGGCGTTCATGAAGAGCCACAGCATCCAGCCCGGGCCGTGGGAAGTGTACTTGTCGCGCGCGGCGACACCAGAGCTCGACGAACTCGACACTGTGTTGACGCTCAACACCAAGTACTACCGCTTCAACAACTGGGACGCGTCCGACAAGGGCAGTCGGCGCTGCGGCGAGTACTTTCTGCACCATTACGTCAAGCTCCACATGCCGCATCTACTCAAGCACGCGTTCAAGTCGAGTAGTAGTATTAGTAGCTCGGCAACCAAGCGCAAGCGCAGCACCGTCGATCCGCTCGCGGTCTACAAGCACGCGTTCCTGTGTACGTGGGACCTCGACATCGCAGCTGAGCGCGCCGTGTCGGACGTCGATCGGTCCGTGCTTGACGACATTTGGAAGAAGATGGAGACTGAGAAGTGCTTGAACGCGTCGGCGTTTGTGTTTGGGAAGATCCGGCGGCTCAAGACGATTCATTTTGCAAAGAACCCTGAGATCGACGCGCTCGCGCGGTTGCTCGACGACGATGCTGAACGTATCGAGCCCGAGCGGCTCGTTGCCGACATGGTGCGCGCGTTCCAGCTCGACTCGATGGCGCAGCAAGGGCTCCGGCGCGTCCGTGCACGCGCAGACCTGTGTGCGATCGCGCGCGAGCTGTGCGACCGATGTCGCCACCACATGGTCGCGAACCCGTCGGTGCACATTGTCAAGCTGTGCCAGCAAGCGGTTGCGGCCAAGGACCCAAAGACGTCGTACTCGTCGGCAATGAAGAGCATGATGTCGCGGCAGATGAAGCTCTCGGCGTTCTTTGACAAGGATGGGCAGTACGTCCCAGTGTGTCTATTTGGCTCTGTCTATCTGTGTGGGAGGGCAACATTGTGATTGTGATAGTGTCGAGTGGCGCGTTATGACCGAGTCTGTCGTGCTGACGCTTGTGGCTGTGTGTGTGCAGGAAGAAGCGCAAGCTCGAGAACGCGTCGCCGTCTACCGAGGACGACACGTCGTCGGGGTCGTTGTCGTCGTCGCAGTCGGACCTCACAGACGCTGAGCTCGCCGCGCTCAAGCGGCGGATCCCCAAACCACCGAAGCTGCTGTTCAAGAAGGTCGACGTGAGCACGATCACGTTTCGCGAGACGAACGACAATGGGACCGTTGGCGTCGCGATCTCGGGCATCCCGAACGCGAACCGCGGGCTCTTTAACCTGTCGGCGCACCCGTGGCCGGCGTTCTCAGTCGTCTGCATCTTTGGCGTCCGGCGCATTACGAAGGAGGAGCACCACGACGGCCTCAACAAGGTCGCGCGCTGCGGCGAGCTCGGCGAGACGTTTGTTGTTGTCAATGGCGTCGTGCGCGACGTCGAGAAGTTCCAGACCCAGTACGGCCATCGGCTCGTGCCGTTTGACGGTCTTGTGGACGCCGACGGCTCGGTCGGTGGCTTCCCGAACGACCGCGTGTACGAGTACCCAGCGGACGTGTATTGGGACGCCTCGGGCTTTTACAACAACTGCATCCTCGTACCGGGTTGTATCATTGAGAACCCGCAGGACACGACGAGCGCGATTACGCTCAACCAGCTCTACATCGTGACGTGGAAAGAGGTGCCGGTGCGCGAAGAGTTCTTCCTTGCGTACGGCACGTCGTACTACGAGGACGACAAGCATAAGGACACGGTTAGCAAAGACAGTAAGGACAGCAGTAGTAGCAGTAGCAGAGCCCACGTGCGCGGCGTGCAGTAGTTAGAAACAGACTCGCGTTCGTCAGTCACTCTCTCGCTTACACATGTGGGGTCGTGCGTGCCGTAGACGCTGGTGCGTACGACGTACATATGAGAGAGCGAGAGAGCGAGAGAGCGAAAGAGCGTGAGCCACGTGGGCGCCTCTGTAACCTACTCGCAAGTGAACGAACACACGACGTCATTGGCACTCGCGACCACACGCACACACCGACTTGACTCGTTGTGTCTCCATGAGTGATAGGACTACAGTGAGGCAGACATATGCATTGGACACCAGCAACTCGACTCGGGCAATGGATCTGGCGCTAGGACTTCGATCGTCCCAGACAGTCAACATCGTGTTAGATACATCGACACGCATACACACATGCACATACAGACAAGTCGTCCTACACGCTCGTATCAGCACGCACTAGCCTACGCTTGCGGACTCGCTGGAAGCGCTGCGCGACACACTGGACATGTGTGCTGCATCGCAAACCACACGCGCACGCACGCCGTGTGGAAGACGTGATGGCACGCGAGCGCGAGTGTCGCGTCGCTGCCGAGGTCAGCGCAGCAGATTGGGCACTCGGCGTCGCTGGGACTGCTCACGATCGGGTCGCTTCCGTCGCGAGCGCAAGCGCTGTGGCTGTGTACGACTGCATCTACAGCTGCTGCGCGGTGCGACGAGAGGTCGAGGAACTGCGTCAGTACGACACGCACACTCGCCGTATTCGCGCACTCATGCTCGCGCGCACACACTGCGAGCAGCAGGTCGTTGATGTACTCTTGGATGACGCCCGCGAGTCCGCTCTGCGACGCTGCCGAGCTGTCGCGCCACTTCTTGCGTGCGCACTTGTAGAGCGGTGACTTGGCGATGCGGCGCAATGGGCCGCAGCAGCTGAACGTCTGACACGCGCCGATCGCCTGCTGCGTGAGTCGGCGTAGCTCGTGGTACTCGGCAGCCGACTTGACGAGCACCCACTTGCTGCTCGCGGCGCTGTCGGTCACGTAGAGCAGGAACGGCGACGACGCGCTGGTCGTTGCTGCTGCTTTGGTCGACCGAAAGCTGCTGAATCGCGAGCGCGTCGGTAGGAGCGACGCGTTCGCGTGCTTTCGAACCGGTGAGCCTGGTGTCACGACGACGTGCACCGATGCGTCCGTAGATGCAGCGCACTCGTGCGTGCGGCTGATTGGCAGGGCGAGTCGCTGCTTCTGGCTGTGCGGCGCGCTGCCAACGAATCCTTCGAGCGAGATGAACACCATGTCGACGGACGATGATGGATCGTAGCGAAGTGGACAGACGACGGTGGTGGTGGCGATGGCTTGTACGGCGAGGTCGAGGTCGAGTGAGCGCCGTTGGGAGAGTGATCACTGACGGCAGCGCGCGAGTGTGTGTGTGTGGTGGCGAGCAAGTGTCTGCTTGTGAGTGCAGTGCAGATTGCGTTGTTGGTGCTGGCGTCGGTGCTGGCGTTACCTGAGACACGAGCGACGCAGCAGCAAGTTGAGTTGGCACGCTTGCGCGCGCGTGTGTGCGCCGGTGCAGGATACAATTGACGAGATGGCTCGCACCAGTTAATGCTTTGCAGTGCGGCGGGCAACGAGTCGAATCGTGTGGGCGCGGACGGTCTACGCCAATGTGTTTCGGGTCAGTCGATTGAGACGCATTGATTGCCATGAAGTGCAACGATCAACTCAGAGAGCCGGTCCAATTTGACTGACTCTACGGACAAAATTGAACTTGCAAAAAAGCATAAGTGCGGTATTCGCTTCCCCTTCGCATCCGGTCTCTAAATGTCTAAACGTCGGAATTGAAATTATAAAAATAAGTCGTCTGCTAGACAATATGAGTCACACAACACACTCGGTCACGGTGTTTAACAATTTCCTTGATTGACATGAAGCGCGACGCATCATGGACAGTCATTATCGTGCAACGGGACCAAAAACTTGACATTTGGATAGCGGTCCGCCAGACCTATACTGCCTGCTCTGCTATGCATGACTTGGCGCATTGTACCAGAACGTCATTGACTTTGCACCTTGTACCGGAACACCACTCCCGCTGCACTTCGTTCATACTCGTCGCAGTGGCGGTGTTGAACTGCTCAATTCGACACTCGACACTAGTTTGTTCTCTTCAACAGGTACGACCTGATATTACGCATATGCAAAATATACACTGCATGCATCATATTAGTCTCGTATTCACATTTGCCACGCAGCCATAAGAGCGCTTCTCGCACGCACCGTTGCACACCGTTGAGCGCGACAAACACGTCGACATCTTTTGTGCGCTTCTTCGCATCTAAATCGCAAATCGGCGCTCACTCACAACCGAGTCATCGTCGGTGCTACGCTGTGCGTCTGAACTGCAATCTGGCATGCGCGCTCGATTTTATTGAATATTATTCTGCAGAGACCTCCGAAGCCACTGCAATAGACGCGCCTCTCGCTCTTGTTGACTCAGCGAGTGACACTCAACGCACTGCTACTGCTGCTGTCCGACGACACGTTACCGCACCCGTCGCAATCCCATGTTGTGCAGCACGCATCGTGATCCTCATACAATCGACGACTAGCACCTTTTTGCAGACGAAGTGAACACGTGTAAATAGGGTAGGAACGTAAGGACTGGTAAGGATTGTGGGGAGATCAGCGCCCCTCCCCTCAGCGCTTCGCAAAAATATATCCGCAAAATGTACATTCACGATGAAATACATGTGCTTGCACTCAAAGCACCTCACAAAATGAACAGAGAGGACAGGTAGCGCAATGTGATGGAAGTGAAGTTTGCCCGCGCAGTTCCGAGCCTGTTGCAATCAGGAGGACGAGAGGTATGTAGCTCACTACGATTTAACACGCAGCAGCGAGAACATTCAAGCATCGCTAAGTGGTACAGCCCGAGCAACTTGAATCGTTTGCTAAGGATGAATAGAGATTTGCGCCAGATACGTGACAGCTCACGTTGAATTTAGGCTTGGCTGCATTCCGCAATGTCCTCGAACGCTGTGCGGTTCAGAATAAAAGCATACGTGCGAAGGAATAGCGCGTTCGTCGTACAAGCGACAGCATATCTCGCTAAATCAAAGACACATGACTGTCAAGCTCATGACCGAGTGACAACTGCAATCAAAAGTGACGTCGCTGTGGTGACACCTCCACAAACCCAGCGTGAACCAATAGAGATTGAGCACGCGCTGCTCGTAATGCGCTCTCCTCTTGTTTGTTTTGCTCTTTTAATTGCATTTGTCACTTGTTGTCGTTCGCAAAATTCGTCTTATTGTCTCCAATCGCAAAGCGGAATGCAAAATTAAGTTTAATAACCAATCGCTAGAAGGCACGCGACACACAAACCCGATTGACAAGGTCGCGAGACCCCAAGCATCCTCCACACCCTAAACGTAACATTACTGAAAAACACCAATAATTACCTTCCAATGACTCACATGCATCGTTGAGTGTATCTTCAGAAGCGTCGTGACGTCGCGTTCTAGAACACTCGACCGTGCCTTTAGCTGATCCACTATATGGAGCAGCATACCGCTGTTCATCGCCGCATAGTCGGTCGTGATTACCGCGCACTTCATTATTCATGGCGTGCACCTGTCGCGCTGCAAACGAAAGAAGCACATTCGACTCAGATATGGGAACAATACGTATGTACGTATGTACGTACCTCGCTGAAAAATGTAGGTCGCGAGTCATATCATCTGCTGCGTTCTGCCGATGAGGCTGAACAATACGTTCATTGCACTTGGACTATGCCGCGGAATGGTTGACAAACACGATCACTCTGAAATTGGCGGTCGTTGAGCTTGCAGCACTGCGTGTCTTGTGGCGTCTAGAAGTTGTTCTTCGGAGTACGGCACTCGAGCTGCAGCGCTGAAACCTGCCGAGTGAGCGTCTTTCGCTGTCGCTCACCCTTTTCGCGCTCTCAGGTCCGCTCGTCGCGTTCTCTCAGCTCTCGTGTGCGCTCATCGCGTTCTCTCTGCTATACTCACTCGCAAAATTGCTCGCGCGTGGCTTTAAATAAGCTGTGCCGCGCACTGCGGCGTTGATCGTCGCGCGGGGATGGCTAATGATGTCGCGCCGCTGGTGGCGCTGCGTGTTCTGCATGGTGGTCATTCTCTTGTCGTCTCTTGTCGTCTCTTGTCGTCTTTGTGCTGTTTTTTGTGAGGATTGAATTTTAGTTGACATACTCAGTTTAAGCGAAGTTGTATTGTGAGGATAGGAAGATCGAATTTGCGAAGTATACACTCAAGATTGCACAAATCACCTCCATTTATCCAAAATTACATTTCGAGTTAGTTGCCGAACTCAACTGAACAATACGAATTGCACAACTGCTGATCCTGCAAGATATCCACAATTGTTGTTGTCACCCTGAACACTCTGCTCTGCTCTGCCGATCTTGCTGCAACACGTCAAGCGCGATGGACCCGAAGGTGCGCGACTTGTACAAGCGGTTCCTGCATGTGGGCAAGGACTACCCACTCGGACTCGCGTACGTGCGCGAGAAGGTCAAGACAGCGTTCTTCAAGAACCGCGAGCTCACAGACGAAGTCGAGATCAAGCGCGCTGTGAAGAAGGGCCGCTGGATGGTGCAGGAGATGATTGGCGTGATCCAGCTCAAGAAGTACCGCACGCTCAACAGCCGCTACACGTCCGAGGAGCTGCGCGACATCCTGCGCAACATCGAGCACGACCGTAGTCTGCGCGCCGAGGCAGCGACGGATGCTGCTGCAGCACCCCGTGAACAGAAGTGACGTGAATGAATGGATACGTGTGTGCACAGAGTATGTATGTCTGCGCGTCTACGTCGCTAGCTTTTGACCGCAAGTGTGTTTGCAGTCAAGATCGCTTGCTGCCATCGCCATTGCGCACGCAACGCTGGTATGACACACAGACGATGAAGTATCTTGCTCGTTTTGTATCGTTTTTGCTGCTTTTGCAATTTGTTGCGTTTAGTTTTGTAGTACTTTGCTTTAGACTGTTGCTTTTTTGCAATTAGCATAACGTGAACTGTGATTAACGCGTGTGACTGAAAGGAGACAACAATCGCACAGCAAGCACCATAAACGAGGAGGCACCGCGTTGTCCACGACGCTGCTCTCGGAGGTGCTCAACACGGCGCACTTGCGGAACCTCTACTTAGTCGTGACTGCGTGAACGACAGCCACACGAGCGCCAAATGAGTCAGCAGCCGCTTGAGAGTCTCGGCAATGGCGCCGCAGGAGGTCGTTCGCCCATAGCCACTACTGGCCTCCTCCTCTGTGGACTCTGCTGCCGCAAGACTAGCGAAGACGTCTCAAAGCTCTGTGTATGCGGCATGTCGTTGCATCCATCATGCAGCGACGACGTCGCAGTGCGCGAGTGCGAGCTCGCATACGGCTTCCCTGACGCTGCAGGCTTCTGCTCCAAGCGCTGCTACGAGACTGATCTGCTCGCACATCAAACCATACAGCAGCAGCACAACTACCAGCACCACACGACAGCAGCAGCAGACAATGCCGACCACGACGACGGAAGCACGCGCCTTGTGACGCAACTTGCGCATGATCCAAAATTGCCAAAGCGCATGGCGAATGTCCCAAACGACGTCACGGCTGTCCTAACAATCAAGATCGGCGACGCGGGCAAGACGTCGCGGCGGCACCTCGCAGTCGCGACGTTTCGGTTCTTACTCTCCGAGGGCTTTGAGGTGTTTCAGGCAAAAGTGAACAGCCGCACGGCCAAAGAACTGGCGCAGCAGCAGTCGCTACACAGCAGTACGGAGACGTCGTACGTGCGGGACGATCGCGCGATCTACATCAAGCCAGGCGTGCACTCGAAACAGGCCGAACTCGTGCAGCTGACCGACAAGAACTTTGAGACGCGCATTGCGCGGTCGTTCCGGAACTTTCTCAAGCGCAAGACGACGACAAGTGCAAGTGACTACATGGACGGCTTTGCCTGTGACGTCCTCACGTACGTTCGTAAAGACAGTAGTAGTAGTAGCAGTCGACGTCGCGCTGGTGTAGTCGGCGGCAATGGTGGGCGACACGGACAGCTCTCGGCGGTCAAGAGCACGAGCCAGTTGCACTCGCTGATGGAGTTTACCGAGCAGCAGCAACAGCAGCACGCAGTAGCAGCAATGGAAGGCGCGTCGCCAGCAGCCGCAGCAGCAGCGAGTGACATTGCAGCGTCGCTCGCGTCGACTGTAGGTGGTGGCTCGAAGCGCCGGTTTGCACAGATGCTGCTCAGCGATGCGAATGCGAGTCGGAGTGAGTCGCCTTTGGACGCGAGCTCGAATGCGATGCCGTCGCTGCTTGATACAGACGTCGCTGCTGGGTACAAGACCGTGCGCATGGTGCTCAATGGCGCTGTCGTGCCGGTGAAAGTGAACGTGCGCGACCTGCTTGCGTGCTTTGGCATCCCATCAGCACCGAGTGCAAGTGGTGACGACGCGGGCGTCGGCATGCAGGACCTCTGATGAGAGTACATCTGGACGGACGGACGGACTGGCAGATGATGTGAAAGTCGCAGCAGCACCACGAGACTGAACAGCGCTTTGGTACGCAAGTGTCGAATGTCCGTTGACACCCAGCGCTCCGAATCGGTCGGTCAGTCGTGCGTCAGTGACGCAGTTGCGAGCACGTACGTACGAGGCGACCAACTTCGTCAACTGTCAGTGCCGACGCAAGCAGCACGAGCGCGACATTGCGCTTTGTGCTTCAGCAGCAATGGCAGCTTCTCGCGCTCTCGTATGCAGACGCCACCTGATGCTTTGCACGAGAGCGTATGGGGTCGCGACGTTTGCAACAGAGTTTGACACTCGACTCGATACAGTTGGAGCACATGTGATGATGAGCTGCGATCGCCATTGTAGGTCGGTCGGTGACGCTCGGATCGAGTATTATGTGGTAGGCAATTGGCCTCTATAGCAGTAGCCTGAAGCAGCTGCGGTTATCCGTAACCACTAGTGATGGCACATCGACGACTGGCTACAACCTGACGCAAGTGGCAAATGACGCGCTCTGTATTGTATACTACTCTGGGTTGATCTTCTTCTACACAGTAAATGGCTATCGCTATGGGGCTCTCTGTTCTACAGTTTGTTTGTTCAATCGATGGTCTTTGTCGACATCGTCGTCATCGTTGTCGCTCGATAGGCGGCGGGTGGATATGGCATTCGTATACAGAAAAACTGGGGGCTTTGGACATCACGACAGAGTTGGTTGGACATCGAGCGCCAACTCAAAAGTCGGCGCCGCTTGCGCCGTCGTAGCCGCCGCTTGACCACGATGTCGAGTCGCGACGCGGTGGTGGCGGTGGCCGTGCAGTTCGCTTGTTCGCGTCCATGCTGTAGCGAAACTGGTGCGGTGGCTGACTGCTGTGGTACATTCCCTGTTGTTGTTGTTGTTGCTGCTGCTGGTGTTGGTGCGCTAGGTGGTGACTATGCGGCATTGGCATTGGCATGTGCGGTGGTGGTGGCATGTGCTGCTGCTGCTGGAACGCTGCAAACTGGTGATGCGGCGGCTGAAGCGCCAGCGCGTGTGATAGCGGCAGCTGGTGCGCTGGCGTGAACGCTGGACTCGTGTGCTGCAGCTGCTGCGACGGTGGCGGCTGCGGCGGCTGCTGCTGCTGATACGGCTGCTGTTGCTGGTACTGCTGCTGGTACTGGTGCTGGTGCTGGTACTTGTCGGCACCAGCCGATGCTGATGGCAATGCCAAGCCACTGCCACTACTACTCGCTGCTGCACTGCCTGGCTGGAACTCGCCAGTAGCGCCGACGAGCTTGGCTGTCCACTCGAGCGTGTTGCTCTCGACTGTACGTAGGTCGTTCTCGCCATGGGCAAAGCGACACTCGTCCTTTGAGTAGTTGCAGCAGCCCTTGAGGTAGTAGTAGCACAGCTCGGTCTTGTAGCTCTGCAGTCGCGGTGCAGCAGCTGGAAGCGCAACGGTCGACGCAAGCGCTGCAAGCCCATCGCGCAAGTCGCTCTCGCCGTGTGCGAGCAGACAGTCGCGCCGCGACTTGGGACACGTGCCTTCGAGGAAGAGCGGACACATGCGCGTCTTGTAGCCAGCAGCAGCTTGCTTGGCACCAACGCTCGTTGGCCGTACGAGATCGCTCTCGCCGTGTGCAAACGAGCACGTCCGGCGCGTCTTGTTGCACTTGCCCTGGAGGTAGTACATGCACATCTCGGTCTTCCAGTTCGCGCCGCTGCTACTTGCTGCTAGTTGGCTGCTGGCGCTTGCGGACGTACTGCGAGTAGTGACGCCACTACTCTTCTGACCCGATGGCAGCGGCGATTGCGATTGCGATTGCGACTGCGACGCGCTGCTGCTGCTGCGTCGACTCGTGCTGCCGCTCGGATAAAAGCTCGCGTGCGTCTCGAGCAGCAACTCGATTGCGCGCGGCGCCTCGCCGTTTGCTGCTGTCAGCGCGGCCTCGAGTTGCTCGAGCGGGATCGCGTCAAACAGTTCGGCCAAGAGCGACAGCGTCACAGGCGACACGGTCGACGCTGACCTATCAGCTGGCGCATCTGCACTAGTCATAGTCCCACTCTGTTTGCGCTCCGACGCAACGGCAGACGGCACGTCGGCTCGGCCAACGTGCTCGCGCTGGTTGTCACTGTTGCGCAACTGACCAGTCTCGAGGTCCTTGACAGCCGACACGGCCGTACGGCAGCGTGGACATGTGCGCGTCGTTTCGGGTTTAGCTAACACGCTTGTTTCGCAGCGCGCACATAGCGGATGGCCGCACGGCGCGCACGTGCTCTGCGGCTGCTGCTTGCACTGAACACACGGCGGCTCGAGCAGCGCAAACGCGCCGAGACCGCGCGTGATCTCGGACGCAAATGCGAGCCGACTGCTGTTGCGCTCATCTGCATCGTCGTCGTCTTGGCGACTCAGCGACTTGCGCGACGACGGTGTGACCTGCGGTGAATCGAGCAGCGACGCCGGCAAGAACTGGTCCATCATGCTGCCGCGCAGCGGCTGGAGACCGCTGCCGCCGCCTGTGCTCGACATTGGCGACGGTGGCTCGTCATCAGCGCTCAACAACCTTGGCGACTGGTAAAAGCTCGAGAACGACAGGATGTTGGACGTCGCAGCACCAGCGGAGCCGCCTACAGTTTTGCTTGGTGGCGAGCTCCATGGATCATCGTCGTTGCCAGGCGATGGGAGACCGAGTACCGATGGCTTCTCGTCGCCCGAGTCGCGTTGGATCTGCTGTTGCTGATGTTGCTGTCGTTGCTGTACCCGCACGCTTTGCGCACTCGCATCTCGCTTCGTCTGTGCGTGCGCGACGCGCTCGTTCACGAGCTCACGCTTGAGTTGCTGCGCCAGTTCGGCGTAGAGCGCGACGCGCTCAGTCGCGATCCGCTGTTCGCTCTGCAGTTCGTCGACGCGCTGCTGGAGTTCGTGCTGCCGTCGGCGTGAAGCTTGCAGCTCGTGGATCAGTTGATGGACACCGTCGGTGGTTGTTGGCAGCTCGTGCTGCAATGCTGCAAGATCGAATGCACCGTCGCCTTTCTGCAGCAAACGCGCACCACCACCACCAACAACAACAACAAGTTGCAAGTAACAAATGCAGAGCAAAGCGCAACGTTGACAACGACACAATAGTACACGGTGTCAGTGCAATGTTGTCAGTAACCGCCAACGAGTGAGCAAAGTTGCAGTTGACAACAACTTGTAGTTGTGTTGCTTTTACAGCGTTGCCCTGCAACAACACATAGCGCAACACATAGCGCAACGTTGTAGCAACACGAACCTGTTCGAGCAGCACTGGCGCAAAGCCGTACTCGTTGCTGATGTCTGCAACAACCTGCAAGCAGCAAATCGCAGACAACGAGTCAATGCACGATCCACAAACGTTGCCGTTGTGTGCAGCTGCAACGCGCAGTTGCCGCGAACGCGCTCGTGCAGACAGACACGCGCGTGCACACGCTTGCACGCGCAGAATGGACGCCCAATCGCATGGCCATCAAGCTGCGCACCTTGGTGAGTGACGACTGGAAGCCTTGATTGATTTGCTGTGCAACGTGGAGCAGGAAGTCGGCAGACGGCGCAGTTATTACAGCGCTGTCTGTGCTTGGAGTCGTGCGCTCGAGTGCAGACGCAGACTCGGTCGTGTCATTGCTGCCGCTGTCAGGAGATGCTGCATCGGGCGGTGGCGCAGCGGTCGTGCGCGTAGCCATACTCAGCAGCGCGTGTGGCAGTGTGGCACTGGTGCGCACGCGACGGCGGCGTTGCGGGTGTGACGGTAGCGACGCCTGTTGGTGGTGGTGGTTGGCAGTATGCAATGTGCCGCGAGTGTTGCTGCTTTCAGGTTGCACTGTCCTGTATCCCGAGTCTGTGTGCGCTCGAGCAAAGCGATTGGGTAGTGGACGAGGGTCGGAAGACGATCGAGGGTGGCTCTTCTGCCGCGGTCCCGAGTTTGCAATTTGTTGGTGTTGTTGCCTGCAGTACTTGTTGCTTGTTGTTGCTTGTTGTTGTTGTGTGTTGTTGTTGCTTGTTGTTGTTGCTTGTTGTTGTTGCTGGCTAGCTTGCTGCGTGCGATGTGTGTGCAGGTGCGCGAGCGGCTGGCTGGGGGAGCTGGGTGGACTGAGACTGACGCTCGGAAACTGGCTGGTCTGTCGGCACTGCTGCTGCTTGTGAGGTGAAAGAGAAAGAGAGAACGCGGCGGCTGGGAGGGGAGGGGCTGCTGCGCTCGCCTCGAGTTTTGCAGCGCCTCAAGAGCGCCACAGCGCTGCTACTCTGCGTCGCCGTGCTCTGCGTCACTGCCACCGCCGCAACTTGCGTCCTCGGACCACAAACTACAGAGCAACCCTCACTCACCGATTGGTAAGGAGCAAGTAGCGCGCCAGCAGAGAACGTGTATATGCGCGCGGATCAGAGAGACAAGCTGCTGCTGCTGGTTCTGGTCTCCACGACCCCATTCGTGAACGGCGGTTCCTGTCGCCCATTGGCCTCGAATAAGTGAGTGCAAGTCACATGCAATAATGAGAATCCATCCAAAAGTCGGAATCCAATCTGCTCGTAAATATACATTATCAGAGGCAAAATCCACACGCATTTCATACATTTGATCTTGGACTATCTTGCGATGCACAAACGAGTTCGACAAGAGTATGCGTCTATGCAGGTTTATGGAGAAGTTCGTGGATAAACGCACATTCGCATGCATTCTTAGAATACTCCAGTACAACGCGCGCTTTTGACTTGGAGGACAATCGATCAGCTTCTACAACTGAGCGGAGAAAAGAGACCTGCTTACGCTATTGGAGTCAGGCCGACACACAAGCGTTGCTGCGGCAACCGACGTCCTCGCCTGACCGCATCCACCATTCGCACCAGCAACACTCGATCATACAGGACGAACCGTCGAGGTCAAGGACAATGACTCGCATGTTGTGACTGACTCTATTTCGAGACCGAAGACGAAGGAGGATGGAGGCGAGAGAGAGCTCATCGCCGACCTGCGAAGGGGCTATTGCCGACGTACATGACGTTCGAGCTGCGTTCGCCGCAGCTTCCAGACGATGTGCAGCGTGACATGTCAGAGCGTGATCGTTGGACTGCAAACCTAGCAACAACCGAGCATGACGACGAGCTGTCCGACAGCACTGCCTCAACAGACGCTCCGTGCATATAACCTCTCCCGCACTCACGACGCTTTGCTTGGCGCCTTCGATTGTGGGTTGCAGTCGTAGAAGGCGTCTTCAGAAGAAAAACGTAGACAACAACCTCGAGCTGCATGCATCTGCATCTGCATGCGTGACGCCAAGGACGCGATCGAAAAGAGGAGGAGAACCAGTCGCGTCGACTCTGCCTCGTCTGACCGCGGTGCGCCTCTTGTTGCGCTACTGCCTCGCCTTGTGCAAGCGCACCGAGCGTCGAGTAGTGTGTCCTGTGTCCAGACTGGACTCCAGAACCCTCCACTTTGCTCACTCGTGCCTCTTCGCCCAAGATGGCTTCAGTTCGAATTTGGGAAGAGATACACATTTCAGAGTATCTGATTTTCTACTGGAACGAGAAGCCAAGCTCCTTGCGCGTTGTCGCGTGGCGGAAGGAGCGTGGCGTGGCCTGCCAGCCACGAGTTCCATGTGTCGCAGGCGACAGTGCGCGTGTGTGCTCAAACAACTTTTTTCGCGTCGTCGCTTCGTTGCCTGGCGCAGCTCCAGCTCTACGTTACAGCTTACCTGATGGCATTCGAGAGCGACGTGTACAGCGTGTACAGCGCGGAGCTCCATACAAGCGAGACAAGCAAGCGAAGCCAAGGCGCACATGCATGCATGCAAGCAAGTATGATGTGTGCATCGAGGGATCCACGATACCCGATTTGCTCGCTTTGTCGGATGTCTCTTCGCCAGCAGAAAGTTTGCGTTGTCAAAGGGGTCGTCAAGGATTCACCGACAGCCGTCTCGGCTCCAGCGCGCTGGACTCGTTTGGTTTGGTTTCCACGGCGCTGCGCCGCTTGCGAATCATCGATGTGAGTTTGTGCACCTCGCGTCTTCTCTATCGAAAAGGCGATGTACACAGCGACACAAGTGCCTTGTCAAGATGATCTGTCCATGCGCGACGGTTTCAGATACGCTTGTGTTTTGCCGACTTAGATCGCACGAATGCCACGTAGCGCTTGGACATCTATCTCACTTCGTCAAACGCTCGAGCCAGTTTGACTTGCAAGTGCGTCTCACATCAGCGAGTTATGCACCGAACATTAAGCGACCTACAGTAGCAGCAGTGCGACGACGAACATCGCTGTTTGTCAATGCGTCACCAAACTCGAATATGTACTACCCATCGCATCGAACATTTCGCGACGAAGTTGTCTGCCTCACACTGTGTTGTCCACGCATCGCATCACTCATGTACACTGCGCAAGATTGCGTGTACGTCGCACTCATACGTTGGGCATACACATCGCGGACCCAGCAGACTCGTAAGTGATGCAGTCTCAAGCGATTGCAGATATGTCAGCAACGCGGACGAGGAGACAATGCTCGTCAAAGCTGCTGCGCCGTGAGTCTCGTCGAGTCGAGCACCAACAACGACAACGGCGACAAGAGAGCCGCGATGCCGCAGCGCGTCGACTGTTGGAGTGCGTGATTACAGCCCAAGAGTAGCAAATGCAGTTTTCAAGTCGCGAGTTGCGCTCATTGGTCGTCAGTCTCATTCTATTTCCTTCGTCGCAACTGAATATAGAAAACTACATGCACAGCCATTTGTCCGAGTAAGTACGATTTCTCACGATGTTTGCAAATCGTGTTTGTAAAACAGAAAGCAAAAATCGGACGGACACGCGAGATCGTCGTTGGCTCGAACGTGAAGCACCTCGACGCACGAGCAGCGACGGCTTTCTCTATCTCTTCCTCGACATCATTCATCACCATGTCCCCGTCCGTCACGATCTTCTACGGCTCACAGACCGGCGCTGCCGAGTCGATCGCACAAGTGCGTGCGTGTGCGTGGACTGGTCTCGATCGCAAACACATCGCACTCGCGGTCGTAGTGCTTGCTACCAATGCACATCGCTCACTCGTTTGCGCTCCATGTATGTGAATGTGCGCGCTCGCCACGCAGCGGTTCTATGACGAAGCGCTCGAGCGCGAGTACGACGCCGAGCTGCTACCGCTGAACGAGTTCCAGAACGTGCGTCTTGCTTGCTCCCTCTCGTCTGCCTAGCCAGCGTCTGCTTTGCCTTGTCAGCGTCTGTCTGTCTGTCTGTATGCATGTATGTATGTATGTGCCTGTATGAGCACGCGACTCATGTGTGTATGTGTATGGCTGTGCGTGTATCACATCAGTCCAAAGTAGCAGAGGCGCCCGGCCACCACGTCGTCATCGTGTGCTCGACGACTGGGAACGGCGAGCCACCTGACAATGCCGGCAAGTTCTGGCGCTACGTCAAGCGGCGTACGCAGCCAAAGGACATGCTCGTGAACCTCCACTTTACGGTCCTCGGGCTCGGCGACACGAACTACGACAAGTTCTGGTACGTCGTGCGCGGGCGATTGGCATGTGTATTCTATAGCAACAGCAACTCGGCTGCTGGTCTGTTAATGTAGTGACTGTGTCAACGCAGTCGCCCTGGACGGCATGACTGACTGAGACTGACTGGCCTTATAAACTCTCGGGTGCTTGTGACCGTGGGGCAGCTACATGGGCAAGAGCATCGACAAGCGCTTTGCGGAACTCGGCGCCCAGCGCTTCTATGCAATGTGTACGTCCAGACGCTGCTGTTGTTACTTCCTGCTACTATTGTGCACTTGGGCTGACGCGATGACGCCCACTATGTGCTATGTCCCTACAGGCGCTGCGGACGAAGCGCTCGGTCTTGAAGACAGCGTTGAGCCATGGGCGGCAAAGCTCTGGGCGGCGTTCGATACGTCGGCGACTGCAGGCGACGCTGCAACAGACTCGAGTAGCTCCGACAGCGACGCTGCAACAGACGCCAACACCAGCAGTGTGACGACAAGCGCTGAGAGCAAAGAGCTATCGCGGCCGTACTTGCCGCCGAACTTGATCACGTACGAGACAATGTTTGGGCCGCTGGATGGCGCGACCGAGACGCCAGACGATGTACCGAAGCTGCCAACGTCGCTGTTTACACTGCGGTTCGTCGACGCAACTGACACCAGCAGTGGCCGCGACACTGCCACGCGTACGCCAGCTCCAGTTGTCGCAGGCGACTACAGCTCGTCGCATCCGTTTGCCGCCACAGTCGTCGCTGCGCGGTACTTGACCGCGAGCCACGCCGAGCGCAAGGTCCTGAGCCTCACGCTCGACATTGCAGGCTCCGACATCGCGTTTACGCCCGGCGACGCGATAGGTATCAAGTGCTCAAACTGCACTGAGGACGTCGACGCATTGCTCGCGCGGCTTGAACTGCATGGCAACGAGCGCTTTTGCCTCGAAGCAGCTGCATCAGCGACTGCAACGGGCCGCGCGCCACGTCGACCTGCTGTTGCGAAAACCGGCGTGTTCGACCGGTTCCCATCGCCGTGCTCGGTACGCGACGCGTTGTTGTTCCACGCCGACATTCGGAGTTCGCCCAAGAAAGCCGCACTGCGGGCACTTGCGATGTACTGCTTGGACGACGAGGACCGCGCGCGGCTGCTCGTACTCAGCAGCAAATCGGGCGCCAACAAGTACAAGGTGTGACTGTGTGGGGTATAGAAGTGTATCGATGTAAACTTATATGTCTGGACTCCGACTCCGACACTAACACTTGGTTGGTTGTCCATGGTATACTTCAGCGCTTCATTACCGACCAGCAACTCAACTTTGTCGAGCTGCTGCACCTGTTTCCATCGTGCAAACCGCCGCTCGAGCACCTACTAAGTCTCGTGCCGCAGCTCATGCCGCGCTTTTACTCGATCGCGTCGTCGCCACTTGCCAATCCGCAGCAGTTCACGATCGCGTTCACAGTCGTCGAGAGCGATGTTGGATCGAAAGCGATTCGCCGCCGCGGCCTCTGCACGAACTGGCTCGATAGCATTGCGCAGCCGCTGCTCACGGCTTCGTCATCGTCATCGTCGGTCGCAGCACCGCTGCCGGCTGTGCACGTGCCGATCTTCTTGCGTGCAACGCGCGACTTTCTGCTGCCTGCGAGCCACGAGTGGCCGCTGCTGCTCATTGGTCCTGGCACGGGCGTCGCGCCGTTCATTGGCTTTTTGCAGCACCGCTACCTCGAGGTGCATTGCTCGCGCTTGCGCTGGACTGTTGGGTTGTACATACATTTGTAACCGACTGACGCTCTTATCGTATATACGTATGTATCCCATAAATAGGTGAAAACCCACCAAGAGAAAGCGTCCGATGTGTGTTCGGGCTGCTGGCGCGGCGGCATGGAGCTCGACATGGAGGAGGACGCCGAGTTTGCGACGGCGCCAGCACTCGCCCCGTCGCGCGGCAACTTTTTGTTCTTTGGCAACCGCCGACGCGCCGACGACTGGATTTTCCAACACGAGATGGAGGACTTTGTCGCGACTGGGACGCTCCAGCAGCTCTTTACGGCCTTTTCGCGCGACCAGGACGAGAAGCACTACGTGACGCACGAGCTGCGTGCGAATGGCGCGCTCGTCGCGCAATTGCTGCTTGACCACGGCGGCTACGTCTACGTCTGCGGCGACGGCGTGCAGATGGCGCGTGACGTGCACGCGGCTTTGCGCGATGTGCTTGTTGAGCACGGCCATCTGTCGCTGGAAGCAGCTGAGACGCAACTGAGCGAGCTCGCGGCGCGCCAGCGCTACGTGCGCGACATCTGGGGCTAGTGTGCGCGCGTGACTTCGTTTCGCTCGTTGTGGGCTACTTGCTCACTCGCTCACGCCATCGAGCCACTCAGACGTCCTCCGGCTGCCCATTTCGATGCGTCTGGCTGTCAGTCGCCGGGGTAGCGCGCAAGACGTTTGTGTGAG
>JAADWX010000493.1:0-20659 GCA_023336405.1 Globisporangium echinulatum | reverse complement strand
TCCTGTGGCTACACTTGGTCAAATCGAGCTGAAATTCACCACAAGAACGCTCGCGGTTGGTTCTATCAGCTCACAACAAATCTCGCTCGCAAACGCATTTTTGCAAGTGAAATATTAGTTTTGGTATTTTTTCAATGGTGTTCGTAAGATTTTGGCGCACACTGTATCTTGTTGTTCGTTTGTAGCATTATAATTTTTTTTAACGAGTCTACATATTATACCACGTAGCAACATACTATATAGACGCATTGGTACACTTTCACATGAAACGTTTGTAGCATTGAGATTGTAACTGTTGGATCGCTTCTCTCTCATGCATGTGTTCGTATTACAACATCCACGTCGCTCGATCGATCGACAACAGCAATCGTCTGTGCTCAGACACATCCGATCTCGAGCACACGGTTGCGCAGCAATCGTCGAAGCAACCACGCTGTCAGTTTGTCGAGTTTTTGTCGTACAACAAATAGTGTACTGTAGTCATTTGTACCGGGGTGCTGTAATTAGCACTATATTGTAGTCCCTCAGCGTTTTAGTCCTGCCCACACAACAACGACACGCCACTCTTGATCGAGAAGAAAAAGGTGAACGAGTGCGACTGACGCGCGTTCGCCCCACGCAACGAACGACACACGCGCGCGCCTCTTGCTACAGCCAGCAGCAGCAGTAGCAGCAGCAGCAGTAGCGACCATCCCCACCACCTCACGCACAATTGCCGACGAGTCGTAACGCAACGCAGCAATGGTGTTAGCCGAACTCGGTACGAAGCTGCAGACTGCGCTGTCGAAGCTCAACCGCACGACAGTCGTCGACGACGACGTGTTCAATGCGATCCTCAAAGACATTTGCAGCGCACTGCTCGAGTCCGATGTGCAGTTCAAGCTCGTGCGCGAGCTGCGCGACGGCGTCAAGCTCGCTGTGAGTCTCCAGGACGACAACACGTCAGGTCTGAACCGCCGACGACTGATCCAAAAGTCGGTCGTCGACCAGCTCATTCGCATGCTCGAGCCCGAGGCGAAGCCGTACAAACTCAAGAAGGGCACAAGCAACGTCATCATGTTTGTCGGTCTCCAGGTACGCAATCGTGTGTCTGTCTGTCTGTCTGTCTATACGCCTCGCTGGCTGGCCACACTGTACGACTTCGACAGCAGAGCCACTTACTATACACCCATGCACTCCATTGACCGACTGACTGACTACAGGGCAGCGGCAAGACGACGAGCATTGCCAAGTTTGCGCACTACTACCAGCGCAAGGGCTGGAAGACGTGCATGGTCTGCGCCGATACGTTCCGCGCCGGTGCGTTCGACCAGCTCAAGCAGAACTCGACAAAGCTCCGGATTCCATTCTACGGCAGCTACACGGAAGCCGACCCGGTACGGATCGCAGCTGAAGGCGTTGCGCAGTTTCGCGCCGAGCACTACGAGCTCATCCTCGTCGACACGAGCGGGCGGCACAAGCAGGAGGCCGATCTGTTCTCCGAGATGCAAGAGGTCGCAACGGCCGTATCGCCCGACGAGGTTGTGTTTGTCATGGACTCGTCGATCGGCCAGGCCGTGCACGACCAAGCGCTTGCGTTTAGGCAGACTGTTGACGTTGGTAGTGTCATCATCACGAAGCTCGACGGTCATGCCAAAGGCGGCGGCGCGCTCTCGGCTGTCTCAGCGACCGGCGCACCGATCATCTTTTACGGCACGGGCGAGCACTTTGCCGACTTTGAGGCGTTCAATGCCGAGAGCTTTGTAAGTCGGCTCATGGGCATGGGCGACATCCGCGGCCTCATGGAAGAGGTCAAGACAAGCGGCATGCTCGACAACCAGGAGGAGATGGTCCAGAAGTTCCAGAAGGGCGTGTTTACGCTCCGGGACCTGTACAAGCAGTTCCAGAGCGTCATGAAGATGGGACCGCTCGGCAAAGTCATGTCGATGATCCCTGGCATGGCCGGCATGGAGCAGATGCTCAACATGAACGGCGGCGAAGAGGAGAGCACGAAGCGCCTCCGGCGGTTTCTGTTCATGATGGACAGCATGACCGACGCCGAGCTCGATGGAGTGGTCCAACTAACAGCGACGCGGCAGACGCGCGTTGCGCGTGGCGCTGGCTGTCAGTTGTACGAAGTCGAGTTCTTGCTCAAGTGCCACAAGCAGTTCAGTGGTGTTGTCAGCCGCATGGGCAAGAGCGGGCTCATGAAAGGCGGCGACGGCGCGCTCGGGAAGCAAATGGCGCGGAACCCAAACGCTGTGATGCAGCAGCTCTCGAAAGCGATGGACCCGAAGATGATGGCCCAGATGGGTGGTCCCCAAGGTATGATGCGCATGATGCAGCAGATGCAGAGCGACCCGAGCGCGATGGCCAACATGGCGAAGATGGCCGCGAACTTTGGCGGCATGAAGATGCCGTTCTAGAACGTGGTGGGAGCGCTAGGTACGAGCGTCATGTGGGGCAGGTGCTTGTGTACGTAGGGACAGACGGATATGCAGATGGACTGCGTGAGAGAGCAGTAGTAGACAGAGCAAACAGCACCGGCATCATGTATGGAAGCAGCACGAGCGTTCGTTGGCTCAAGTAGACCTCATCCTGGTGTTGCGTCATGTCGTCAGTTTGTATATGGGTAGCTATTCCAAGACGGCGTTTCGAAGTTGACTGCTCTCTACGACTGCTAGGTAAGCTAGTGAGCTCGACGGTTTGCTATCTGTACTCACGCGTTACGAAGAACGACTGTAAGGCAGACGGACGTCGCGGAGCATCATCATCAGTCGGTTGGAGCGTCTGTGTGAGAACACAAGCGAGCGCAACGCGAGCCGCCGATGAACCGCTGCTGCGCAAGCATCTCGGTCGCCCTTGATCTCTCGTTCGACCTCGGCTGCATCTGCAGCCTCCTGCTGCTATTGCTGCGAAGCGACTGACACGACGGACCGAACGTCATGAAGCAGACGCTCATTTTCTCACATCCGAGCAAGGTGCACGACATTCGGTCGCTCAACAGCACGTCGTCAGCCGTTGCGCCACACCCGTCGCCGTCTCGACCACCGCAACGACCAGACACTGACGTCAATGGCAACAACCACGCCGACCATGCGCGCGAGCCTGTGTCGTCGCCATCATCACCACCATCGCCGGTGCTCGCGGCTGCAGTTGCAACACCACAAGCACCAACAGTCGTGCCTGTGCACCGCGTCGCGCCAAAGCTCGCTCCGGGCAACCTCAAGAGCATGCGCAACCTCTTCTTCGACAGCTCGCGGTCGCTGACAAAGCGCATGCCGACGCTCAAATCGATCCTCAAAGGTACACCGACGGCTAAGACTGCGCCGAGCATGCGTCGGAGCGTGAGTATGGCAGCACGGACGCGCGCGATGCGCGGCGCTGAGTCCACGCAGCCCGACGAGAGCGACAAAGAGGCGGTCTACAGCTGGGTCATCAAGCCGCGCGCGGTGTGGAAAGTGCGATGGGACCTCTGGATCGGTCTCATCATCCTCTACAGCGTCGTGCTCATTCCGTACCGAATAGGCTTTGGCATCGACATTGACGTACGTCCTGGATGTCTACATGTGTGGCTGTGGCCGCTCGAGGGTCTCACATTTGTGCTGCTGGCTGATACACTCACAGCCGTGGGAGCAAGTGCTGAACTACGTCTTTGACGCGAGCTTCGCAATGGACGTCGTGCTCAATTTCTTCACGGGCTTCTACGACGCCGACATCTTCATCCACGAACTGCCCAAGATCCGCGAGCGGTACATCAAGAGCTGGTTTCTCGTCGACGTGCTCTCGACGATCCCACTCGATCAGTTTGTCCAAGTCGTCTCGACTGCGTCGTCGTCGCTCCTGACACTCAAGCTCTTGCGGACGATTCGACTCTTTCGACTGCTCAAGCTCATGCGCTTGCTGCGGCTCAAGCGCGCGATCGAAGCGATCCAGATGGACGCACTCAACGCGCACGTGCTCCAGACGCTCAAGGGCCTCGTGATGATCCTGTTCATCATCCACCTCGTATCCTGTGGCTGGTACTTCTTCTATACGTGGGACCCAACCGGCATGAACTGGGTCACGAGCTTTGCCCCGAACGGCATCAAACATCCGTACCTCGTGAGCTTCTACTGGGTCTCGAACACGATGATGTCGGTCGGCTACGGCGACATCTACGGCGTCACGGACGGCGAGCGTGTCTACTCGATCTTTGTCGAAGCGCTCGGGTCGATCTCGGTCGGGATGATCATTGCAAACATCCAGATGCTCACGGAGAACTACAACCCGCGCGGCATCAAGCTCAAGCAGAAGCTCCAGGAGACGAAGGAGTTTCTGCTCAAGCGCAACATCCCACGGCGCTTGCGGCAGCGCGTGCTGTCGCAATTCGAGTACCACTGGAGCCGCCGCACAGTGTTTGACGAAGACCAGCTCCTGCGCCACTTTCCCATTAGTATCCAGTACGAGATCCTCGCGGCGTCGATGGAGCCGTTCGTGAAGCGTTTTCCGTTCTTTGGCGTCACGTCGGTCGAGTTCTTTGTGTTTGTCGTCCCGCGACTGCGACCGATCGTGCTTGGACCTGGCCAGACGCTCATCGATGGCGAGAGCGTCTGGGAAGAGCTCTACTTCATCACGAGCGGCTCGGTCGAGAGCATCCGCGTGAACATCATCGTTGGGTCGCTTACGCCCGGTGACATCTGCGGTATCGAGTACCTCGTTGCCGATCGCAAGCGCTACACGCACACGTACCGGTCCGTGCTCAAGACCGAGCTGTATGCGATCTACAGCAAAGACCTCGTCGACGCGATCGGCAAGTGCCCGATTGCGCACAAGTACTTGAGCGACCTCGCAACGATCCTGAGCGAGCGATACGCTGAGTCGGCGCGCCGCGGACGCCACACCGCCCAGAAAGCGCAGACACTGCGACGCCTACAGGAGCAGTCGCCAACGAGCCGCGTGAGCGAACCGTTCCTGCAGTACAGACATCGCAAGTCGCTGTCGATTAACAACATCCACGCCCATGAACTCGACAACTTGCGGCGACTCAACCTGTTTGCGACTGACGAAGTCAAGACGCACTGGTCAATCGTGCGGCACTACTCGCGCCTCCGTATGATCTGGGACGTCATCATCGGCATCATGGTCGCAATGACTGCGATCACGGTGCCGTTCCGCATCTCGTTCGACGTCCAGGACACCGAGTTTCTGTACCTGAGTGACCGCGCGTCGGACGTCTGCTTCCTCCTCGACATTGCACTGAGCTTCGTGACGACGTACGTCGACGACACGGGCGTTGAGATCGTCGATCGTCACGATATCCGGCGGCATTACCTCAAGACGAACTTTGTCGTCGACCTCGTCTCGACGATCCCGTTCGACTTCTTTGTCGAGTCGCTCACGGCACAGAAGGACTATCGGTCGCTCAAGCTCTTTCGAACCGTCAAGCTCGTGAAGCTCTTGCGGCTCATTCGCCTCTCGAAGCTCTTCAAGATGAACATGCAGTGGACGTCGGAACTCGACATTAGCATGGATACCGTGCGGCTGCTCAAGCTCTTTGCGCCGGTCATGACGATCGCGCACTACGTTGGCTGCTTCTGGTACTACATGTCGGCACAGCGCGCCAAGGACAACGCGTGGTGGGGCCAAGTGTACTTTGACGACCCCGACTCGGTCGTGTCCAAGTACATTGCGTCCGTGTACTGGGCCACGACGACGATGACGACCGTCGGCTTTGGCGACATCATGGCGGTCAACTACGTTGAGCAAGCGTACTCGATCTTCGTGATGATCGGCGGCACAACGCTATTTGCGTACGTCGTCGGGACGGTCATCGAGGTCGTGAGCAACTCGAAGAGCCTCATGAACCGCGAGCACGAGATGGTCCAGAAAGTGAACGCGTACATCAAAGAGCGCGGTGTCTCGAACGAGTTCACGATGGCGTGTCAAGAGCACTTGCGGTTCCTCAACACTGAGAAGACGCTGTTCCACGAACCGGCGCTCTTTGACGCGCTCTGCTACGGACTCCGGAGCGAATTGATCCTGTACCTCAACAGCAGCATCCTCGCCAAGATCCGGTTCTTTGACAAGAAGCCCAAGTGGTTCCTCACGCTCGTACTCCCGCGGCTCGTGCCGCAGTACTTCCTCCTCGGCGACTTACTCATCTATCACGGCAACCCCGTGAGCGGCATTTTCTTCCTCACGTCCGGCACCGTTGTTGTCAAGGCGCCGCAGCAGTCCGACATCATGAAAGAGCTCAGCAGCGGCCTCTACAACAACACGACCAAAGGTAGTGCGAAAGGTCCGAATGGTCCTAGCGCCAACGCCACGTCGGCATCCGAGTGTGCAGGCAACATTGCGATGCTGTACGAAGGCGAGTTCTTTGGCTACAAGGAGGTGCTCACGCACTCGCTCGCGCAGTACAACGTGTTTGCCGTCAAGCCGACCGGGACGTACCTCCTGCCGCGCGAATTCTTTGAGACGTTCCAGGCCGCGTACCCGCACGTGATGGACGAGATGAAAGCGATGATTATGCACTCGATCCACAAGCAGCAGACGATCGTGCATCACTGGCAGAACAACGATGTGATCGGGATCTTTGGCGAAGAGCGCGAGCTGTTTTTGCGTAAGAACACGAACGGCAGTTGGAAGGACTCGATCGGGTTTGACGACATTGCCGAGACGACTGGGCACGACGACGCGAGTTGTTTAAGCAGCGCTGAGCATCTCGTTCGTAGCGACAGCGGCAGCATCGCAATCGAGCCGCCGCGCTCGCGCCGAGCGTCGTTTGTCAACGGCACTAGTGCGAGGACGATGTCGCAGGCGTCGATCCGCGAGTCCGATGACGAGCCCGACGATGTTGACGGCGACGCAGACGTAGCAGAGAACGATGACGACGCGAGGAGCGACGGCACGTCGAGCGGCCGATCGCACGATATGGCCGAGGAGCTCTCCGCACTACCAGGTCGCTGCCACGAGCTGTCGAGTCCGACTGTTGCAAACCTCGGCCAGCAGCGCTTCTCCGAGCCCCGCGTTCGACTCAAGCACCACGGCTCGGCGCCGCGTTTGTCCGAACAGACCAAGCCGGATGTGCGGTTCCGACGTGGCTCGATCATCGGCATTGCAACGAGTCGCATGGGACTCCGTGTGTTGCCGGCACTGCCACGGACTGTGCCGCCGCTGCAGCGCTACCCGTCAAACCCGGTCGAAGTCGACGCGATCGTCAAGGAGCTGCTGCTCGTCGAGGGCTACCACGCACCGCGAATCGACACGACGAGGGACCTTCGACCCATGCAGTGACTGCGTGTAGCCACTCGCTGCTGCTACAGCTGCGCCATCGCGACTCGCGATGCTACTGCGAGTGCACTTGATGCTGCTATTGGGGGTCAATATCTTCACTGTCAACAGCGCCGTCGCCATCGTCGTCATCGTCGTCGTCGCCATCATCGTCGTCGTCGCCATCATCGTCGTCGTCTTCCGCGTCGAAGATTGTCAGTCGATTCGTAAGCGACAACGTGCAGATGACGCCACGCTTGGCGTTTGCGAGCACGCGCCGCAGTAGCGTCGACGTCGCTGTTGCTGTCGCACTTGTCGCCAGGCGGCGGACACGACAGCTGCCGTGCAGCATTGGCAGTGGCAGCTTTGGCAGCGCGTCGAGCTTTTTGCAGCAGTTTGCAGTCAGCAGTCAATAGGACTATTGCTAAGTGAAGCAAGCAGCGCCAAGGACGCACCTCGGCCGTGCGGACCTGGAGCTCGTGCAGTGCGTTGATGCGTGTGAGCAACGTGAATCGCAGCTGGTCGTACGGCTGCAAGTACAGCGAATCTGATTCATCCGCATCCATGGGACCACGTCGCGTCGCGTCAGAGCAGTCTGTTGGTACCGAGTGATAGCCGCATACGGCCACTTGTATCCGACAACATGACGCTTCACACCCACACGCGCGCACACTGCTGTACCTTGTGGTAATGCATCGTCCTGGTCGTTAACGTCCGTGATGAGGTATGCGAGCTGCTCTGTTCGCTCCAAGCTGCTGTCGCCATAAAAGTCAAAGCCTCGGAGTTCGGCAGCGCTGCCGTCACTACGCGATGAGACTGCGATCTTTGCAGCGTGCCACACGAGCGCGTCATTTGCGCACCACGTCACGCGTAGCAGCAGCAGCTCGTGCTGACTGACGCGCGCGCCAACCATGAGCTGCGGGCTCGGCGTTGTCGCTCGCTGCGCTTGCGAAAAGCTCGTGAGCGACTGCCAGTCGACAAGTTCGTCATTGTCGTCACTCTCGTCGTCATTGGCATCGTCGCTGTCGGCCATGCTGCTACTGCTGTCGCGCTCGACGCGAAAGTGCAGCGCGAGCTCATCGACGTTGCTGCCCAAGTCGACACATTCGCTTGCATCGACTGCAATCGTCTGCGCGATGCGCTGCGTGAGACACGCGAGCATCGCAAACCACTTGTGTTCGAGCGCCTCGAGTGCGTCGAGACTCGAGACAGACGGCGGTCGCGCGTCCATTGCGTTGGTGTCACTGTTACTGCTGTTGATGCTGTCACTCGCTGGCGTCGACCGCGCAAGCTGCTGCGCGACGAGGTTCCCAAACGTCGTCTCGACGCGTCTCTTGCTGTGCGCTGGCTGCGCGTCGCGGTACGCCAGCGCGGCAACGACTGCGCGCTGCAGAAAGCCGCAGAGTCGGCGTTGGTTCAATAGCGACGTCGTCGCGTCGCGGCCGATGCGTCCAGCTAGATTGGTACTAGGACCTCCACTAAGCGACGCGTTCGTGTGCACACGAATGCGCGAGCGGAACCACGTGAGCAGCAGCAGCAGATCCTCGCGCGTCTCGTGCACGGCGTGGCTCAACGTCTCGATACTGACGTGTACCAACTGCACAGCAGCGACGAGGTCGTCAAGCTGCGCTGTTGTGATCCCGAGTGTTGTAACGAATGTTGTGGACCTCCACTTGGCGCGGCCACGAAGCTCGGTCAAGTGGAAGAGCAGCGCGACAAGCGACGGCTTGATCGTCGCTTCGAGCAGCGTCGTGATGTTGTCGCAGCCGCTCTGCAGCGCTTTCTCCATGCGATCAATGCTCTAGATGTAGACATCGATAGATAGCCACACGTCACAGTGTTAGTCAGCTAGCGTCACCCAGTACAGACCAACACTCTGGATCATATCAGTGAGTCAGGCCACAAACACACACACGTACGAGCTCTTGGATGTCTTGTGCAAAGTACTGCGCGAGTGCTGGCGCCGTGATGCCGCTCGCCACGACTGCGAGCATGTCGACTTGTGGCGGGTCGTCGCATGCGTACTTGTCGTACAACGAACTAAGTAGCGACAGCTTGAGTTCGAAGACGCGCGTCGCGGTCTTCCACCCGGTTGCGACCTGCCGCAATGCGAGTACGAGCGCGTTCAGCGCCACGTGGCTCTCCGCAACAACGCGCGTCACGAACGCGATCTCCAGCTGCGCGTGCTGCAATGCGCCGAGGTCGAGCGCTACGAGCCGATGCTGTCGCTTATGGTCTAGTGACTGTGGGCTGCTGGATGGAGTGGCGGCAGTCGACACGTCGTGGGCGTCTGTCAGTACGACAAAGAGCCGCGAAAGGTCGGGCGCGAGCTGCACACGCTCGATGCGAGTTGTTATAGACGTTGTCTGTGCAATAGCAACTGATAGCTCATGCGCCTGTGCGGCTGCAACGAGCGCTGGCACGAGCACCTTGGTGAGGTACACGCGGCCGCGCCACCAGAGCACGACAGCGCCGCTCGTGTCGGCCGTCACGAGCACGCTCGTTTCGCTGTCCATCGCAGTGTTGCTGCTGGTTGTCTCATGCGGTAGTAACCGAGCAGCGCGATCGATTAAGTGCGCAGCGCTACCGTACGGCAGCTGGTCGTTAAGTACGCAGTCATCACGATCGTTGGGCTCACAGATCGCAGTCCAGTGCATCGCGGTGATCGCGTGCTGATGCTGCAGCTCGTGCAGCTGCTTGAGTGCGCGCAACTCGGTGCGCTGCTCGCTAGTCTCAATGTCGTACACAACGACCTCGCCACCATGGCAGCCGAGCGCGAGGTAGAGCCCGCCCGGACTCCACGCGAGCGTCGTGACCTCGAAACTCACGTCCGATGGCTTGATGTGCAGCAGCCGCTGCCACGAGATCGTGCGCTGCGCAAAGATGACAGTGAGTATTCGCGTCAGTGCGCTGCATGCGAGTAGCGAATGTATCTATATGCATACACATACACACCGATACGGGTGACGACGATGCAGCTTTGACGTACATGAACAATGACCTGGTCGTCCACAGTGAGTACAGCGACGAGGTCCATCGCTGGACAGTACGCGATGCAACGCGCGTGCGCGTACTTGTCCTGCAGCACTGCAAACGCCTGTCGTTGCTGCGCGAGCATCTCAGTGGCAGCATCGTCGCAGGCTGCGCTCGCCATGCTGCCTGTTGTCATCGTGTCTGTTTGCGCCAAGTTGTTGCAAGTTGCGGATACCGCGTACTGTGTCGACTCGAATAAGTACGATTATGCAGACGACATCCACTCACGCAGCCATGCACATCAACGCGCATCATAATCCCATCAAGCGACAACAGGTGGCGACGACTGCACGAGCATGAGCATGAATAGCAGCAGCAGCATGACACGTGTGCGTGTTGCAGTGGTCGGTGCCGGCATCGCAGGACTCGCAGCTGCAAACGCACTCGTTGCGGCACGTAAATTGCGTGTCGACGAGCTCTGCGTGCTCGAAGCGCAGCCGCGTATCGGTGGCCGCGTGCACACGCGCGCGTTCAGCGACGCACTGCCCGTAAACATCGAAGTCGGCGCCGCATGGATCCACGGTACGCAGGACAATGCATTTGCAGCGCTCGCACACGAGCACGGCATTGCGCTCAAAGAGGTGAGCGCGCGCAACCCGTGGCTGCACCCGCAGTCGTGCAACGGCTTCGTGCTGCAGCACGGCGATGCACAGCTGAGCGAAGAGCAAGTGCAGGCGACGTGGCGCATGTACGAACTGTTGCTCGCGCAACTGCAGCAGCTCGCAACGACTGCAGACGCGAGCAAGCGCAAAGCGCTCGAAAGCCAGTCGCTCGCGCAGCTCGTCAACGTGCTGCTTGCTGAGACCGACTCGGAGTCGCCGCTGTACGTGGCTGTTGAACAGCTCGAGCACGGCCGTACGCACGTCGACTTTTGCATCCGCCTGATCGAGATCTGGATGGGCGCGACTGCTGACGCGCTGCAGCTCGACGACTTTGTCGAGACCGACCTCATTGGGTGCGTCTTACAGGCAGTCGGGCCTCTGTGTATACATGTGTGTATGTGCATGCGACTCATGTGCGACTCATGTGTGTATGACTATGCAGGGACGATCCAGGTCCGCACTGTATCGTACCGGACGGCATGGAGCGCTTTGTCGACGTGCTCTCGGCGCCGATCCGCAAAGCGATCCGCACAAACTGCTGCGTGACATCGATCACAACGCAGAGCACCGACCCGCGCGTCGTGCTCACGTGCAGCGACGGCCACACCATCTATGCCGACTGTGTCATTGTGACCGTTGCGCTCGGCGCGCTCAAAGCCGGCACACTCACGTTCGCGCCACCATTGCCGATCGCCAAGCAACAAGCGATCGACCGCTCGCAGATGGGCCAGTACATGAAAGTGCTCGTGCAGTTCCGCAACGTCTTCTGGCCACACGACGCGACGTTCATCGGTCAGCTCGAGCGCAGTTGTAGTACGACCAGTACCAATGATGCCGACAACGCCATTGCCTTCCCGCTCGTGTTCAATTACTACTTTGCCAAGGGCGTGCCGGTGCTCGAAGGCGTGCTCGTCGGCAACCGCGCAGCTGCGATCGCACGCCGGTTATCGGACGACGCGATCGTCGCTGCGTTCGTTCAGCAGCTGCAGCGCATGTACAACACGACCGCAGCAGCCGTCGAGCCGGTCGCGCAATACGTCACACGATGGGACGCGGATCCGTTAGCGCATGGCGCGTACAGCTGCCTCACGGTCGAGAGCTCGGACGACGACCCCGAATTGCTGCGCGCGCCTGTTGGTGACCGGATCCTCTTTGCAGGCGAAGCGACAGTGTACAAGTACCAAGGCGCGCTCCAGGCAGCGTACCTCTCGGGACTCGCAAGTGCCGCCGACATTGTCTAATGTCCTTACTACGTTGTCAACGCGTCATTGCGATAGCTGTTCAAAAATCAAGACGACACAAGTCTGACCTCGTGTTTCTGTGCACACTCGAGTGCCTATGCAGCGTTCAAGCTAGGACTGAGACTGATGTAGAGCGACTGAGTAAACAGCGACGCTGTGCCGTGCAGTAAGCTGGTATCGAGATAGCTCACGTAAGTACTGACACTGACAGGCATCACTCATCTGATATAGGCATCCACTAATATCCATTCAAAAATCGATATTTCGAGTCCTTTGGCGTATTTGAAGTAAGAAATTGATAAGTTGCATTACTGTGTGAGGGGGTGCTTTCCTACTTGCTGCTACCTATGATGTGGACTGAATGTAGATATGTAGTCTTTTTGTGAGGGCCACTAATTGGTTGTGCGACTATAGTGAAACCAAGTCAATTGCAAACCTGGTATGACCCGGTTTTACACTTCCAGTGTGGATTCTTGGGTGTCTTGTGGCGCAGTGGTCGTGTGTCGGTTTGGGGACCAAGTGGTCCCTGGATCGATTCCGGTCGGTGCGCAACTTGGAAAATTTGGGAGATTTCCAGTTTGAAGTAAGAAAGCGGACAGGTTGTTAGATGCCAAATCTGGAGTGCACAATACACATCGCCAACGGTGGCATCGGAGCTGCTAGTCGAAGCTGCTCGCATTGTTCAACTTTGGTCGACTCGCACACATACACTGCAAGCAAACGGAAGACTCAAATCAACTGCGACTGAATCGTCATCGATGGCAGCACACGACTCACTGCAGCGCCGCCTCCGTCGTGGCGAACTGCCGTGTCGCGGCACGAACCTTGGCGGCTGGCTCGTCGCTGAGTCGTGGATGACGTGGGATGCCGACATTTGGGCAGGCGTGCCGCAGGAGATTGCTTGCCAAGGCGAGTTCGCGACGATGCAGCACCTCGGACACGACGAGGGCGACGCGCGCTTTGAGCGCCACCGCGCGACGTGGATCCAGGAGCACGACATCGCCGAGATCAAGCGCGCTGGACTCAACACTGTGCGTGTACCAGTCGGCTATTGGATCATGGGCTCGGACCCGACCGACGTGTCAAACAAACAAGAATGGCGCGTGTTTGCGCCACATGCGCTGCAGTACCTCGATACGCTCGTGAACGATTGGTGTGCCAAGTACGAGCTTGCAGTGATTGTCAACATCCACGCCGCCAAGGGCTCGCAGAACGGACGCGACCACAGTGCTGCCTCGACGTGCGGCGTCAAGTACTGGAGCGAGTACCCCGAGAACGTCGAGAATACGGTGCAGCTTGCGCAGTTCCTCGCAGAGCGGTACAGCGCGAGTCCAGCGTTCCTCGGCCTCGGCTTGCTGAACGAGCCTGAGTGTCCTGTCGACCGCGCTGTGCTCGAGGACTACTACACGCGTGCGTATCGCGCGATCCGCAGCACGGGCAACGACTGCGTGCTCGTTGTCGCGCCGTTTTTGACGGAGCAGTGCGCGCCGCACATGGAGAACTTTATGCGGTTCCCAGACTTCGAGAATGTTTGGCACGAGTGGCACCCGTACTTCCTCTGGGGCTACGAAGGTCAGAGCAAGACGCAGATCTTGCACGCCGTGCAGCAGTACGGCGAGATGGTGCGTGCGTGGCAAGGTAACTGGCTGCTCATCAGCGAGTGGAGTCTCGCGTCGCCTGCATCGGCATTCCCGGCCGAAGACCGCGACGCACTCAAGCAACTCGCTACAGCACAGCTCCACGCGTTTGCGAACGCGCATAGCGGCTGGACGTTCTGGAGCTGGAAGCATTCGGACGACATGCACAACAAACCGACAGCGTGGTCGCTGCGCCAGTTGCTGCACGACCGTGTGCTTGAAATCGGATGTGTCTGAGTACAGAGGTTGTTGTGCTCGCGCGAACGAGTGACGTGAAGGAGTAAGGCGATTGTACAAGTGGCGTACAGCGTTCGTAAAGGAAGTGAGAGACGTCAAACAGGTTTGATAGCGAGTGTTGCATTTAGCAGCATGTGATGCTGGCTCATGCGTGAAGCATCGCGTGTGTGTTGGGTTGGTTGACTGGAAATGAGTGGACGAAACCACGTGCATGTAGTGCAGCCTCGAACGTTGTGTGCGCGAGCTAATTCGTGGCGATGAGGCAAGTCATAGCGGAGTGTGGCGAATCCACTTGTAGCTCGTTTGCAAGCTTCGTATACAGCAAAGGACCACTCGAGTCTCGCACTTCTTTCGTACTCGCAGGTCACAGGCGAGTGAGTTCAAGCATGTTGGAGCTATCCAAGCTGCTACTGCTGCTTGGTGCGGACGCTGTTACTGGCAATGAGCGTATGACTTTCGAGCAACCAACAAGGTTGCTCAAAGCCGTGACTAATAGGACTTACAGGTTCAAACGCAGTTGCTTCGAAGCCGGAAAGTGCGATGTCGATCAATGCGCATGTGTCGATAGATAGAGGTGATCTCAACGAAGCAGCGAGCGCGCTTTCGCGCGGCACAACACTTTCAAACGACGAACGACTGAGCAGGAGCAACTTGCAATTATAATGTGGAGCCTACCATTGGACCATAAATGAGTATAAAGCCATACTTATATTCGAGATTCTTGTACTTTTAATTCAAATTATGTTGAGTTGATTAAGAGTTGGCCAATTACCCACAGTACAAAAATTATTTGCAATGTGCGGCCAAACACAGATCTTAAGCGCTCTTTACAAGAACGCTGCATCTGTGTAAAGACCGCCCTTTTATGCTTACAAATGTTCTTACTTGGACAATCAGCTATACATCTTTTCTGGTACGTGAAACTAACGGCATCACTCCACTGAGCAGACACCATGTCTCGAATGTAGAGCTTACGCCTTGACACAAGAAGCCAAAAGGTGGCTAAGCCACAGGTGTCAGGGAGCAAAATTGTGTCAATGAGCAAAATTATACTGTCAATCTCGTATATCAGTCGAGATGCAAGGTTCACTCAGTGCGCGATGCTCTGTTACAGTATTTTACTACATCCGAGCTGACGTTCTCGATGCCTGTCACTGCTGCTGTTGGTATGCCTTTACCACAAATACGTCGGCTACATATACGCTCACCTTACATCCTGCGTGTGCGTAAAATTATACATACTCTCTAAAATTTATTGCTCGAGCTTCTCGTGTGGTCACACGCTAATCGAGAGACAAGAATTACGCCGAAGTCATAGCTGCGGTACCGATAGAACCGACGGGTGCGATCACCGACAACAAAACAATGCACAGCTCGCTCCAACGACGATCCTCTAGCTGCGACATGTGTTCAAAGTATGCACCACCAACGGAGTCGATCCACAACTCAACACTATCGGCAGAGCAGGTTCCACGTGCGTCGGCACCTGTCGAGAAACGGCAACGATATCAGCACGAGTATCATTGTACGATGTTTGGTATGTTCATGCTGCAAGTACGTCAGCACGAAGACATATTCGATGTTCAGAGCGATTTATTGCTGAGCGTTGGACAAATGGTAGAATGGCTTTCGTTTGAGTTCCAGTATAATTAAGGATATAAGAACACGACATTTAGGACTGCAGCGTCAGCGAATAAAATAGTATTATAACGAGGTCACTCAATTCCAGTCACGTAGTGGTCGATCGATTGTTGTGGCTGCGCCGGGCTTCCCGTCGAGACCTGTGTTGTGCTGGTCAGTTGTGCCGTTTTGTTTTCGTGCTTAAAATAATTATACAGTCTCTCACACGCATACACTTGGTCACTCTCATGCTTATAAACTGAGCATGTATATTTTCTCTCATTCACGCCTTGCGTGCACGTATGCCCCCTATTATTGACTCTGACTTTCTTCGTGATGTGCAAAGATGATAACGTCTTTTTTGATCATGGTCCTATTACATTTTAGTTCTAATGCCCCGTGCAACATTTCATAATACGAAAATATCCCAACATCGTAAAAATGCATTGTTCTATCATTCAGCAATAATCGCAACTCAGCCGATTTTCTTTTCAGCCATATCCAGGTCCGCTTAGACGTCAGTACATGTTCGACTTTAATCAAATTACTGTATACCCACAAGTATCCTCACCTGCGACGTCTGGTTTTCAAATATCAACATTTGTAAGTGCGAGGTTAACAGAATGGCGACAGCTGTCAACGAGATTTCATCGCCATTGTGGAACAAGCTGCCTGGTAAAGCAAGGGACTGTTCGAGCTCCATTAGTGCATATTTTACCGTCTATCAGTA
Source organism: Globisporangium echinulatum (assembly GCA_023336405.1). NCBI lineage: Eukaryota > Oomycota > Peronosporomycetes > Pythiales > Pythiaceae > Globisporangium > Globisporangium echinulatum. The sequence goes on along the minus strand of JAADWX010000493.1, from coordinate 4,326 downwards.
TTGCGATGCACCGATCCCAAACGCGGACTTTTTCTTACAAACACACAATTGCGCTATCCAAGTTGCCATAATTTGTATGTACAAATTTACATACGAATGATACGAGTGATTAGAAATTATTGTGTCCTTTTTGAGCAAGAGCAGCATCACTGTCATGGCACATTGTGGCATCGTTGAGGTTGTCAAACATGTTGGTATGCCGTTAAAATTAGTAGCATTATTGTTTGATTGAAATCAGTCTTATGTTTACAAACAGGTTGATATTATCTCCTTAATTTTGTTGTATATACAAATTTATATAATGTCATAAAATAATATTATCCTGTAAAGTGTGATTGGAATAATTTTGATATTTCAGTGTATCAGCGATTTTTCTGTAATTAAAACCACATGTAGTTTAAATCATGAATTATACGCTTACGCTTGATATTTGCGTATTCATGCAACATGAGTATGCTGTAAATTTAAAAACGTGTTATTTTGTGCTGACCTTGATGCTATCAATTCAATGACGCAATACAATAGTTATTATTGTGTTCAGATGGCGTAATCAATATACCTATTTTCTATTTCGTTTAGCTTCTGATGTCGTAGTTCTGTATCAACGCTTATCCAAAAATCCATTTTTTGGTAATCATAAGTTGTTGGTAATCTATTGTTATTGATGATATTGAAATCGTACTTTTCCTTGTGTTGGATAGAATTCGATTGCATTCTGCGAGATTCCGATCGTATCCACATCCGCCATCTGTCATTCGTCGCACTTTGTCTTGTGCACTCTGCGTCGATCAGCTCATGCACCGAGTGTTGTTAAAGCTCACTACCTCCACGTCACCTGCGCGAGCTGCTGCTACTGCTGCTCATTTCCAGATCGCGCTTCTGCCGTCGTCACCTCTGCGAGTGTTTACCCCTGCTACCTGCCAGCTTCTCTTTGTGCGCCACAAAATGACGGAGCGCATCGACCTGTCGAACGCCGAGTGGAAGCAGCGCCTCACGCCTGTGCAGTTTGAGATCCTGCGGCTCAAGGGCACGGAGCGCGCCGGCACGGGCGAGTACACGAAACACTACAAAGAGGGCACGTACGTCTGTGCAGGCTGCAAGACGCCGCTGTACACGTCCGAGACCAAGTTTGACTCGGGCTGCGGCTGGCCAGCGTTCTACGACGCGATCCCTGGCGCGATCAAGGTGTGTGCGTGTGTAAGACCATGTGAATGTGTGTGTGCTCGCGTCGTCTGCATGCAAGCGCTCACGCTTTTTTTGCTGTGCTGCAGACGATCCCGGACCCAGACGGTCGCCGCACCGAGATCGTCTGCGCTGCGTGCGACGGGTATGTTCCTAGCAATAGCGTCGCGTGGTCTGCGAGCGCAAGCGTCGTTGATTGCCTGCAGCTGACAGCTGTGCTATCTTGTCTCTCGTGTATCTGCGCCAATAGCCACATGGGCCACGTGTTCAAGGGCGAAGGCTTCAAGACACCGACGGACGAGCGCCACTGCGTGAACAGCGTCTCGCTCGTGTTCCACGCCGGCGAAGCGCCACTCAAGGAGTAGGGTGACAGCACTCGAGTCTGTCCGTGTTCTCGCTTCTATAGCATGTCGTCCCACACAGAACGGTAGCTGCCAGTTGGTCCAGCTACACTCAATCAACTCGCACTGTATCTCTCGATCGATCCATTCATCAGTCCATCGCATTCTCATACAACCTACACTACTGCACTACATACACTACAGCAGTGCGTCGTCCTCGAGTGCACTGCTGTCGCTGTCATCATGGCCGCTAAGCGCGCACTCGGCAGCCAAGAACGCGCGCTCCTTAGCGTTGAGCACGAGTCGATCGTGCGGTATCCGCGGCGCAGTCGGCAGCACAAAGTCGCGCACGCTGTCGCCAAAGACTGCGCGCACGTTCGCCCGCCAGCCGAGACTAAACGGCGCCGCGCGGCCAAACGCGTGGAACTCGATTGTTGTTGATCCCGTAAATAGCAAATACGTGTGCACGACGACAAACACGAGCAGACTGAGCGTGAGCGAGCCCGCGAGTACGACTGCGACAAAGCTGCTGATCGCCACGTCGGTTGGAGCGCTTGGGGATACGCGCATGGACCGCTCGATTGGCCCAATGAGCGCCAAGAGGATCATGGCGAGCGCCAAGAACGCGTAGACGACGAACTGAAAAAAGAACTTGTAGTTGCGCTCGCCGACGCAGTTGGCGACCCACGGACAGTGGTGATCTGCGCAGTTACAGTATGTGTGTGGTTGTGGGTGTGAGAGTCAATAGTATATACTGGCAGACTACGAGCAGCAGACGCACCCATCTTGAGTACGCAGCGGTTGCAAAAGCTGCAGTGGTGCGCACGGAACGGCTTGCGCTGCCGGCAGCGCCGACACGACTGCATATGGACCTGCTTGAGGCTGCTACTTGCGCCTTCGAGCGCGTCCTGCATTGCGTCGTCAATGTGCTCGAGCAGTTGCGCAGTGACGTATCCAGGGTCTGTGTACATCGTCATAGCACCCATGATTGTATGTGTATGTAAGCAAGTGGAGTACTGTCAGAGGATACAGCGATGTATCTGCAAGTGCTCGATCACACGTGCCTGTCATGACGACGCGGTAGTACGCGACGCTCATGCACACGACGAAGAAGTGGAAGAGCGTAGCTTCGAGCAGCCATGCGAGCGTCGAGAGTGTGCCATGAGTGTGCAGCAGCTTCGGCACGAGGTGCTCGCTCACAAACACGGAGTACTCGAGCCCAACGATCGCGACCACGAGCAGCACAGGCAGCAACGACACTGCGCGGATGAGCTTGCTGCTCGTCAAGCGGCGCATATCCACAATCGCAGCGTAGCAGCAGTCCGTGTAAGTACGACGTACAGTCTTGCTACAGCGAGCAAAGCGAAGCGGGACACACCATGAGCGCACCTGTCATGCACGCGCAGCATCGTCACGCTTCTTCCTGCAAGAAAAGCAGTTGATAGAATTGACGCTCAGACTTGTACGTTTCACACGAAAACAAAATACGCATATACACAACGATCAAAACGTACTAGTATACAACAAGCAAAGTACGTATTTAGCAACGCAACATTTACTAAAACTTAAAACTATATTCACATATCGTTTGTACGTCGTCGGTGTTAAACAACCTCTGATCCATATTAACAGTTAATATTGTGATCGCCAAGAATTTTGTCCTCATCAAACCACCCCAATATAAGTGTAAATCAGTCGCTCAACAGGATATTAATTGGAGTGCTATTTTGGGTGATGTTATAGTACATCCAATAAAATACTTGTCGTCACGGTTTACGTACACATGCGACGACACAGCATGATGAGCTTGTTATCGCTCACAGCGACACTAAACTGCATATACACCAATTGTCGCGTTGTGCTTGATCACTTGAAGTCGACTCGGCGAAAACATCGCTTTGCTGTTGCATTTCTAAGGCTGTCATGACTCTCAGTCGCGACATTTAACGAGCGATTAAATAGTTGCCTTTGCTGCCAGTATATTGCCCATATTTAAATGGGCAATTGGAGTGTTTGTCTCCAAAACGCACTTGATTGACGCTTGGCTGAATTCTAGTGTCATAACAGTAGTACAAACTTGAGGGAATTGTGGTCAAAGAATTGACCAATATTGGTGGCAAAAGGATGAAGTTCGGATCGTGACGAAAACTATCTATATAGCTAATATACATTTCGCTATATTCAGTACATCCAGATTTTACTGACCGAATATAATCGTCGAATTGTGCTATTATATTCGGGTGGAGAGTATACAACTTTTTTCCAAAAGTTCAGACGACATGACAGTCAAATTGTTTTTGTCTATTCTTCCATCGATACGGTGATCTACTCAACCTTGTCTAAAGCTCTACAACAGCATTATATAAATACAAACCAAAATAAATCAAAGGTAGATCGTTGAATTAAACTTTAGCTATTTACAGATGTTTATACGTCAATATTCAAACTTACAGATACTAAATAATAAAACTGCTGACAGTCAAAATATCTTCCATCGGCTCATTCTAAGTGTAACTGCTCGACATAATTTCATATCGAACGCTGTAAGTGTACAATTACAAACACAAGAATCGAATGTCGACCCATCAAGATGAAAATAAATGGCTGAACAGCATCAAGACGCTCCACAGGGGACGACGCAAAGATTGCGGTCGACGGCGTGTGTAATGGGACTCAGGCCAGTCCTGCTTATCGCGTGAGCGAACAGCTGGACGGCACTGATCCCGTGTCTTGAGGAAGCGCTGACTTTGGCAAAGGGAACTCTCGCTAGGAGAGCCGATTGCCTTGGCCGAGCTGGTCTTGA
>JAADWX010000492.1:0-20664 GCA_023336405.1 Globisporangium echinulatum | reverse complement strand
TACCAAGCACACGTGAATGAATGCATGCGACGCACGCGCCTGCGCCTGCTGCAATTCGTTTGCACATCATGAGCGCGTCACGTGGTGCAGAGGTGAGACTGATGCTCACACGTGACGATACAGCACGTGGATGGATGCAGCGAGCCTTCCTCAATGTTGGTATCAGTACCAAAGTACCAAGTCAAGTATGGCTATGATCACAGTGTATCGCCAGCTCAAATTTCGTCGAGTGTCCAAACGTAGGCGGCACCAAGCACTACTACACGAAGCGAAGAGCAGCAGGAGCGACCAACGTACTGGAAAGCGAGAACTTGATGCTGTCTCTACGCCAATCATTACTAGTGTCTGCGCAATGGGTTAAACGTGAGGTCACTTCTGTAGTAGATGCACAACCGATTAAGACCCATAGACCTGAGTGATTTGGCATGACAGCAACGCCGACAACGCGACGTACAGCCAGCCAAGCAATGTGACGTGCACTACAAGAACAACGACAACCCTCGCAAGCGCAGATACCAAATATGGTTGCTGTGAACGAGCCTCTCGCTTGCTACATCACTATCTCATCCTCCAAACTGCTCTCAATCCTCGTTATTCACCCTCTCATCCCATCGTTGTCAGCAGCAATCACCACCACCCCTCACTGTGCATTCGCGCCAGTCGCTGCACCTGCACTACCTGTCGCACTGCCTCCAAGCTTCTGCTGCGCAAACGCAAGGCGCTCGACGTACAGCGCGTACGTCTCCTGTGCGAGCTTGTCTTTCTCGGCCGCAACCGCTTTCTCCAACACGTCGAGCTGCTGCATCTTGAGTTCCAGCTGCGCGACTTGGTTTGCGATCAATTCACGCACGAGGTCGCGCACTGGCTCTTTTGCAGTCGCGTCGGCAATCGCATTAGCGCGCACAGCGAGTAGCGCAGCAGCCGTTGCGCTCGACGCTTCATGTACGACCGCTACGACTTCTTTCGTGACGCAAACACTGTCAGTAGCTGTCGATTCGGTATCAACACTCTTCATCTCCACGTCGCCGTCAACAGTCGGTGTCGAGTCCTCAGTCTTGACGCGGTCCGCAATGCCAGCAACGACAGCACTGCGGGCAACAGCTGCTGCTGCCTGTTCGAGCGCTTTGTTGGTATTGTTGTTGGTACCAATCTCCTCCGTCTTGACGGATGTGTTGGTATCAGTACTAGTACTACTAGTACCAGCAGCCATCGTGTGAAGCGTCTTGACTGCATTGATCGCAGCACGCGCTGCTGCTTTTGCAACGAACGGGTCGACAGTTGACAGCAGCGCCGCCATGTCGAGCACCGGTGCGTTCATCGCCTGCGCGTACGCAAACGGCTGCTGCAGCACTGCGTCCTTGAGCAAACTGCTAGTACCAGTAGTGGTACCAATACCAGTATTGTTGGTATCAGTACTGGTACCAATTGCAGCATGCTCGAGGATCGGCAGTTCGAGGAACCGGAGCATGCACTCGCTTGCGGTCTTAGTCCGGACTTTGGTAGCAACGACGTTCCAGTCGCAGCTATCGTTGCTGTCGGTACCACTCGCTGCGACTGCATCCAGCAACGCAGTTGTCTCGGCTTGCGTCCATGGCTGTTGCGGTGCGACATGTACAAAGTCGGTCGCATCGATACCTTCAGGGTATGCGGCTCGGTTTAGGTAGCAGTCGTCGCAGAGACCGGTTCCAGGCGCGATACCGAATGCACCAAGCACGAGCTCTTTGTTGGTACCAGAACCGACACTGGTACTATTGTTGGTACTGGTATTGGTATTGGCAGCAGAAGTGTTGGTACTCGAACCGGCTGTCGAGTTGTTGGTACCGACACCAATCGCTGCCAAGTCCACAGCTTTGCGCTTCCCATCCGCCGAGAGCTCAAATGTCACAGTGTTGACACTGCACGTCGCGCACCGTTGCAACTGCGATGTTGATACTGATACTGAATGCGTCGTCCGCATACCAGCTGTCGGCAATACTGTAATCGGTTGAGTATTCTCAATAGTAGCCGGTCGGAGCGCATAGTTTGCATTTGCTGTAGCTGCTGGCGGCATCGCATGCGGCGGGACGCTGTAGTTGATCAAGCCCCAGTGCGTGAGGAACTCGTGGACGCGCAGGATCGCACACGCGTCGCCTGCGAGGTTCCGGCGGCAGGCCGTTGCCGTCAAATACACGTGCGGCTGCTGCCGGTACGCGTTGACCATAAAGTTGCGGTACTTGACATAGAGCGCTGGCGTTTTGTAGGATTTGTTGTCGCTTGTAACAAAGAACTCCGGGAGCATCCGCTTTTCGAGCGGGTTCACAGCATCGAGCGAGAACCACGTGCTGCATTGCGGGACAACAACAGCAGTCGGCTTGAGAGCCGGTTCTTGCGACGGTGCGTCGGTTGACGCAGTTCGCTGTTGCGGTGGCGACGTTGCAGTAAGTGGTGCTGCAACAGGTGTGGGGGCGGTTGCTGGTGTCATCGCAGGTGCTGCGGTTGCTGGTGTTGTTGTCGGTGGTGACGGTGTTGCTGCTACTGATGGCACAGTCGCTGTCGTTGCGACTGCTGGTGCTGCTGCCGACGGAGTAGATGCAGGAACAGGAGGGGCTGCCATTGTCGCAGTTGCTGGCGTCGTTGACATGGAGGCAGCGGCGGCAGGTGACGTTGCGTTGATGGGCGCAGAGGGTGACACGGTTGCTGCAGTTGACGCAGAAGTCGGCGTTGCTGCTGTTGTTGCGGGTGTCTGCGCCGGCACGGGCGCTGGCGTCGATGCGCCACTGGTGTTGCTGTCGTTGCTGCTCATCAGAGGTCGGTTTGCTGTGCGCCACTTGCAGCCGAGAGAAATATTCGCACTTTGTCGAAGCGCATTATCTGGCGCAAATAAGTCAACAAACGTGGAATACATAGCATATTATAATTTAACTATATTCTAATTGGCAATTATCTAATCGGCATAACACTTCAGACACAAAAATGTCAATATATATATAGGTATATTGTCGAGATTCAGTCAATCAGCAATCGCCAACACAGTTTGACATGTAAATGACAAGGTGTATTCAACGGTGTACCCAATTGTTCTGTGTGACAACAACCGCACGCCCAGCTCAACTGAAGGAACAAACACACACAGATACTACTCGCTGCCACTGATCCAGTTCACTCCTGTTTCCACGACAGCCGCTCAAGCCCGCAGTACAAAACAACAAACATGGGCAACTTCATATCAAGCTATGTGCAGTCCGCGTTCGACTCGCTCTCGAAGTACTTCCGTGCCAAATCCTGCCGCGTTCTGATGCTCGGACTGGACGGCGTTGGCAAGACGACGCTGCTGAACAAACTCAAGATTGGCGAAGTCGTGGAAACGTTCCCGACGATCGGCTTCAAAGTTGAGACGTGCAGGTACAAGAACGTCGAGTTCATAGCGTGGGACATCGGTGGCCAGCGACTACGGACAATTTACAGATTCTATATGCAAAACGCAGACGCTGTGATCTACGTCGTTGACGCTGCAGACCGTGAACGCATCGGCGAGGCTGCCGAAGAGCTCCGTCGACTCTTCGAATACGAAGAGCTGCGCGACGCCAAGCTGCTTGTGTTCGCGAACAAACTGGACCGCCCGGGCTGCATGACGCTGAGTGAGGTCAGCACCAAGCTTGATCTCCAGACCGTGACGCGCAACGCATACCACATCGAGGCATCAATTGCTGGCTCAGGAGAAGGCGTGTACGAAGGCCTTGAATGGCTCAGCAAGGCGATGTTTGGTCGAGCATGAGTGTTGTTGCCGCTACGTGCTTGTCGGGATACTATCGACTCGCCGATCCGACACACCCGCGAATGTATATTTGCAACACGTACACGTATTTGTACATATAAATCGTATATCATCCATTGCTTTTAAAGCATCGGCTCACATCAACAACAACAGCATTAACAACAACAGCAATAAAAGCAACAACATGTAGTTGCTGCTTCGATAGACTCATTTGCACGTGTTGTTTGTTGCGGCTGAATATTTAGCCAATCGAATGTCGCCAACTCGCACCTGATCACAATAACGCTGGGTACAGAGTTGGGTACAATCTGCAGCAGTCACAATTATTGTGGCGGCAGTTCGCAAAATCCGGTGTCTTGCTCAACTGCGAGCACGAGCACGCTAAAGGTTGCACTCGCGAATCCTCCTTGCCACGACCAAGCTCAAAACAACAGCAAGCTCAATCATGGGCAATATCGTCTCGAACTACGTGCAATCGGCGCTCGACTCGCTCTCGAGCTACTGGACCAAACCCTGCCGCATCCTGATCCTCGGACTCGACGCTGCTGGCAAGACCACATTACTGTACAAACTCAAACTCGGCGAAGTCGTGGAAACGATCCCAACAATTGGCTTCAATGTCGAGACGTTCAGATACAAGAACATTGAGTTCACAGCGTGGGACGTCGCCGGGCACGGTCACATCAACTCGCTCTGGCGCCACTACCTGCAACACACAGACGCCGTGATCTACGTCGTCGATGCGTCGGATCGTGAGCGCATCAACGTCGCTGCCGAGCAGCTACATACCATGTTCCGGGAGGATGACTTGCGCGACGCCAAGCTGCTCGTGTTTGCAAACAAACAGGACCGGCGTGATGCCATGACGATCGAGGAGATCCAAGCAACTCTCGACGTCGACGCTGTGACGAAAAATGCGCACCACGTCGAACCAACGGTCGCGATCACTGGCAAAGGGCTCTACGAAGGACTCGACTGGCTCTGTCAGGCGCTCACCGGCCAAGTCGGACGTGAGGAGAGCTGGACCGTGCTCTAGTTTGGCTGAACTTGAGAATCACACTTGGTGTAGATGACCGACAATTTGAGACATTGGTAAATTACTCGCCAGTCCGATATAAGCAGGATGGTCGATTGCAATTTATTTTACCTCTGTATATTGCGTTCCCTCTTTATACAGGTCATCAACACTATTTACCATCATTTCTCACACCGATTTCTCTAACGCTCCAAACACACAACACTTCGAGCGCAATGACCTCGACGTCAGATGCACGCAACGCGCTCGATGACGCCCTTGATCAGTTGCTTCAGGACGCGCCAGCTATGCCGCTCTTGAATACGCAGGGCGGCATTGACACTGACATTGACGACATCTCGTGGCTGCTCCCGTTGCTTGACAACGACAACGACAGTACAGTCGACGACAGCAAGCACAGCGCTGCGTCTGCTGCATCCGACACAAGTACGAGCAGCAGCGCTACTCTGTCGCCGCGCACACACACTGAGCAGCTCACTGACTCGACTTGCAAGGCATTGCTGCACGAGAACTTGTTGCGAACGCACATCCTCGCGTCGGATGACTCAGACAGCAGCTACAGCAGCAGCCGCTCAGCGAGTTCACAATGGCGCTCTACCGACCGTCTCGACACGGACGACACGCACACACAAGTCACACGCAAAGCAGCTGTTCGACTATCGCTAGCGTCCAACTCGCCACCAAAGCGCGTGCTGACGAGCACCCACGCGCGGCGCAAGCACGAAAAACAGGTGCTCACACTGGAAGTGCAAGCCCTCGAGACGGCGCTGCAGCAGCTGAAGGCATCGTCCCAGTCGCGACTGCACCGACCAACAAGCGCATCGGTCGTACTGAGCACATCCGAGTCGCCACTGCAGCAGACGTCGTCAAAGCGCATAGCGACGCGCGAGCGCGAGCTATTGCAGCGCAGCAAACGCCGCAATGCGCAGCTGCGTTTGCGGCTGCACGACCACAAGTTGCTGTCGAAGCGGCTGCAGCGTCTTTTGCTCGAGCGCGCAGCGAATGCGACGGTATGTCCACGATCGGTTGGGACATGTTTGCTGTCGTCTCATCATCACGACTCACTTGCTGTTTGTATTGTATTGTATTGTATTGTATTGTATTGTATTGTATGAACATGGACATGGACACTATTGTTGGTATTGTAGCTCCTCGGTGAGCAACTCTTTCGACCGGGGACTGGCAGTGCAGAGCTCACACTTGTTGACGTCGAACGACTCCGCACGATGATCCACGACCTCGACACAATGCGCAACGCAGCAGCTGTGACACTCCCAGCGCTTATCCGCGAAGCGCCAGCACGCGGCGCATTTCGCAACTGGCACGCGCACTTTGACGCAACGACAGCCGTGCAACTGCGCGTCGTGACATGCGAAGAGCTGCCGTTCAGCGAAGCGCAAGTCGCGCGCGCTTTGCAACGCTATCGGCAGCACAAAGGAAGCTCGTTCCGCGTTTACGACTCGACGGTATGTCTTTGTTGTTGGCATTGGTGTTATGCGCCTGTTCGATTGGTGTTGTGTGCAAGTAATATATATCATGTAACTTATATATATATTGCATGTAATATATCTGTCACTGGGTACTGTTTCCGTACTGTATGGTATACGTCAGTACTCACGATTTGTGACCGGAATGCCTCTAGCACTTTGGCGGCACGTCAGACGTCTTGGTCGCCGAAGAGCGTTCGGATGCGTTCGCGCCGCTTTGTTCGCGCGGCTACCGTCACCGCCGCGTGAGTCGCAAGTTCCAGCACGGAGGGCTTGACGTGACGCTGTCGGTGTCGCATATCGACTCGGTCGACGCCAACGGGCTTGCAACACCCGACTTTGCATTCGCTCTTCAGTCGTGGATCATCGGGACGTGCCACTTTGACGGCGTCTGTCCCCGCACGGGCTTGCAATTGCACTCGACGTCGGTCCAGAACTGCACGACGATCACGCCGCTTGTTGCGCGTGACGTGCACTCGCTCTGCGATGGCGCGAGTCTTGTCGAGCGCGTGCTCATGCCGCTGTGGGACCGCGAAGTCGCTGCGCGACTGCGTCAGGTCGAGAACATGCTCATGGACATGCACCTGTAGGCTTCACGGTAGTAGAAAGTCGGGTGGCTAACACCGTACGTAATCGGATACACTGTACTTCGGAATCAGATGATTTTGTATCTGAAGTCAACAGGTCGTGGCATCTGACGTAGCTGTTGAGGCACATACGTGCGTGCTGATTTGTTAGATTCGAACGTCCTCAAAGGCTTAAGCTCGACTTGCTCATCGTACGCAAGATCCATCGACTAGCTGCTCGTTACACCGACGAGGTCGATCAGCTTGTTCTCGATTGTCTGCTGCGCAAACGAGATCACTTGGTCCCACGCTGGGATCAATCGGTCCTCGACCGTTGCGCGGTCCCAGCAGTGCAACTGCTGCGCGCCGTGTGTCACGACCGGCGTGATCCGCGAGTACGCGTGAATGATCGTCGAGTACTGCACTTCACCCGTGTGCGCGTTCACGTACTCGCGCTCTGTGAGCACGACCCACTGCTCGTCCTTGAGCACGATGCCTGGCAGCGGCTTGGCGGCGTCGGCCGAGTCGACGTACGCGATCGACAACGAGAGCGTGCGGTCCGCAGTCTCAAACGTCCGACTCGCGTGGCGCAAGCGATAGACGCCAGCTGCAGATGGCGCCGAGTAGCGCGCACTTGCTTCGACCATGTTCATGCTTGGCGCGCCACCAAAGTCCTGTAGCGTTGTAAGCAGTCGGAAAAGAGTCAATGATATGAACACTGTTAGTAGCTCGATCATTGGCATTAGCCCAAACACTGTCAGAAGCACGCACGCTGTCAGTAACGGACGTACCTGCGGGTCCAACTCGCTCGTGTTCGTCTTCTGTTCGTGGTACATCATGCGCGAGACACGACTGACATCTGCTCGCCGAAACGGCATCTCGTAGCAGTGCACGACCTCGACCTCGAGCGCGTCAGTATCGGCGTTGCGGTGGACGTGCCACCTGCGGTACTCGCTGCTGTCGACTGGCAGCTCACGCGCCATTGCTGCAAGCACGCTGTTTGTGCGTGTGTACATGTCGTGGAGACCAGCAACAAGCTGCGCAAACACTGCAGTGCGGTCCGTTGCAAACGCGAGCTCAGCTCGTTCGGGCGCTAGTGGTGCCAGCAACGTGCTCTCGACGATCTGTAGGTATCGCCGCACACATTCCGATCATATCATAAGCTGCATGTCGCAACAGACAACGATGCACATCAACTCGGTAGACACTTCACGGCGAGATAGACATCCAACACATTGACGCACCAAACGACTCGCTGCTCGCTTGAACAGGATGCGCTGCAGTCTCTCGATCATGCGCTTGTTGTCAGTCACACTCGCTCGCAGTGCGACGTTCGTTCGCTGTGCGCGCTGCAGCTGTACGTATTTGCGTTGCGCGATCTGTCGCGACGCTGTGACTGCTGCAGTGTCCAAGGCGGAGCCACTTGAGGCGGATCGTGCATCTGCTTCTTGCTGCAGCAGCACGAGCTGTGTGAGGAGCGCCTCTTCTTCGTGTCGTAGTCCCGCCATCTCGTGCTTTCGCCGCACGGACGTGCTCGCGAACTTTGGTTGTTTCGGCACGGACAGAGCGCGACTCGGAGACGACTTGCTGCGAATATGCTTGCGTGTCGTCGCTGCAGGTGATGCACATGGACTGCGGTCCAGGTCGTCACTCACAGTGGAAGTCGCGTCGTTGCTCTGGCTGTCGAGTTGACCGTTGGGCTTCCACACGTCCACAAAGTCGTCGAGCCACGCGACCTCGGCCGCACATGCGCTCGCTTGTTGTTGCTGCTGCTGCTGGTGCATCGACTCCATGTTTGTGACTCGAGCGGCGTCTGCGCTCGTTGTCAAGCGTGCAAGATCGAAAGTGCGATCTGCGAGCGTCAACCACCTTGGGACGTGCTCCTCGTTGCCTGGGTCGAGATGGGGAAGGTCTGAGCGTCTTGGCAGCTAGCAACACGCTACAGCCATTCCTACGGCTCATGTATGCGGTGGTGACCCAACGCCCGACATGTTCACGAGCACTCTTGGGAAAGCAACGCGTTGAAGCGTAGTCAGTCGCCAGTACAGGATCGATCTCATTGCGCGACCTGTCCACATGATGGATTGCTGAGTAATGATAGTGACGACTGATGTAGCCTTTCAGTTCAGTGTCCACAAGTAGACGATCGCGTTTGACTGCGCATTTGTATGCATTTCAGTGTCCACCACCAGTGACGACGATATCAACGAAGGGATCCACTATCCATGTGCACACGCGCGCCGAACAGCGTGTGACCCGAATGCTCGAGTCGCACGTGTGTCATCATCAGTTCAGTGAATACAGTACATGTGTATGGCTAGCCACATCGACACGAGTGCTTGCGAGCCGTGATGACTCCCCACTGCTGCGATCATTAGTGTATATCAGTATGTCCATGCCAACGAGCAAGCGAATGCAGTCGACAGCTCCGTTGTACCCAATGACGTCGTGGCTTCACAGTGTGACACCTTGGCTTTGCGAACGCTGCTCTATCCAGTGCGAGGTCTGGTATCAAGCACTAGCGATCGCACATCATGCCCCGTCCATGGGGACACGCCCATTCATTTGCAACAGGTCGCTTACTCGTATGTGGACGTATAGCACTTGCGCACACAGCACTAACAAATCAGTCACTTCTGTCTATTGATGGACTGCTACACTGTGCCGTCTTCACCCGTACGACAACCATCTATCTCACAGTGCTACCGGCAACGTCGCTTTCCACTCTTCCTCGACGAGCAGGTCGTTGATGAGCTGGCGACACAGCGCGGCGTTGCTCTCGTGCGAGTGAATGACAAAGTCTGTCAACACACCAATGCGCGCGTCGTCATCGCCAGCTGCTGCTGCGTCATCGTCGTTATCAGCTGGCACAAGTGGACTCAAATTCCCAAACGCTTTGATGAGCGTTGCACCAGTTTGCGTCACTGCGCGCTCGGCAACGAGCCAGCCAATGTCGCGGAACCGCAAGCCTGTGACGGGTGCACCTGCGAGCTCGCGTGGCTCCATGAGCGACGCCCACACAACAACGACGCGAGTCGGCGTCACGTACTTACGTAGCGTGTGCTTGCCGCGCAGGTCAACGTCTTTGCCGTTCTCGTGTACGCGGACGCCAAACGAGCGCGAGACGCGGTCGTCGGTTGACTCGATCACCTGTATATAGGACATCAGTCGACACGTGTATACCAGTATTTACGTATTTTGACAATACTACATGCAAAACGCACCTCTTCGAAGTAGCAGTGTTTCTTGACTGCGACGTCCGACATGAAGCGCCAGAGCGCGTTGCCCGTAATGTCGAGGTCAAACGGCACGGTCATCGTTGCCATGAACTCCATGAGCACGCCGTTTGCATCTGGATAGTCCTTGATGTTAAAGTCATGGCGCGTCGATTCGTCGTCGTCCGTAAAGAAACCCGACGCTGCGAGCACGGCGTCAGTCCGCGGGAACGCAGCTTCGACAGCTGCGAGCTGCTCTGCAAACACATCGGCGTCCGAGTCACTGTATGCGACCACGCGCGATGCAGCACCGGGTGCTTTGAGGTCGTCGGTGTCGGGATACAGCACCTGGATTGTGTACAGCAATCCAAAATACGTAAATACGTATCTGGCATATACGTATTTCAGCCATACAGAACAAAACAAACCTCCATGTTTGGTCGTTTCTTGAGGATCTTCTCGAGGCTCGTTGCGAGCTTGAGCTGCGCTTCGAGCATCGTCTTGAGCTTCTTGTTCTGCTGCTCGGCGCGTAAACGCTCCTTGTACTGCCGCTCGGCGACGTTCTCCCACACGCTCGCAAGCAGCGCTGGCGAGATCGCAGGCGGCGGCGACGATGACAGCGCCGTTGGCGATGGCACCTCGATGCTGCTTGCTGCGTCGTCGTCGGTGCCGGACGACTCGTCACTGCGACGCTTCTTGCTTGAGCTTGATACTACAGTGTCTGGGTCTAATAGATCGTCATTGCTGGCGGACGGCGTCGGCGATCCGCGCGCACTGCCGCCAACGTCGCTGCCGTTCACGCGCTTGAGCTGCTGGAGTCGCTCTTCCATCTCGACGACTTTCGCGCGCAAGTACAGCAGCTCTTCTTTCTGTCGCCGCACGCGCTTTGTGCTCGACGCAGCGCGATTTGGACCTAGACCGGCGCTATTGCTATTGCTGGTTGGAACGGCAACAGTGTTAGCTGTAGCAATAGCAGCACTTGGCTGTGGGTCCGACTTGATACGCTGCGGTCGTCCGCTCCGTGCAACGGTGCGCGTCGTCTTTGCTGCTGTTGATGTTGACAGTGGAGTCTCTGCTGAAGCTGCTGGTGCTGACACAGTAGCTGGTACCAATGGTGCAGCGAGCAGCGTCTGCATTGGTGACGTCTCGGGCGTCAGTGGTGCTGCAAGTGCGTTGTCCGTTGGCAGTGCTGTTACTACCGCCGAGTCGCCGAGGTGCAGTGGCTGCAATAGACTCGCCATCATGCCAAAGTCGGCATTGCTGTAGCTCATACTCGCGTCCAACATCGTGGTCGCTGTGCTACTGCTATTGTGGACAGCAGCAGCAGCAGCAGTAGCGCTTGTCGGAGTGCTGGCGCTAAAGAGGAACGCATTGACACTAGCGTCACTGAGTCGAAAGTCGCTGCTGCTATTGGGTGTTCCGACTGGGTCGTCGATCATCATGAGCATGTCGGTTGTCGTTGTCGCTGCAGTTGTTGTTGTCGGTGGCATTGCAAAGTGCTGGAGTTGTTGCTGTTGTTGCTGGTACAGTTGCACGCTGACGTGGCTATTGCTGACTCCATTGAGCTGCTGTTGTTGCTGCTGCATGTGTTGTTGTGTATGTTGTTGCCGGTGTTGCATTGTGTGGTCGTCGTAGCCGTCAAAGAATGCGAGCGCTTCTTCGAGCGACATCTCGGTGGTGGTTGTGGTCGCGCCAGCCGCCGCATGGTTCACAGCGCCTGGGTCTGCGAGGAAGTTCATTGTGCGCCAACGCGATCAGTCACTTGTGCGTGTGTCGCGAGGCGCGCGTTCGTCGTGTGCGGTGCAGTCCGTGTACGCTCAGTCGTGTGCGGTACACTTGCTTGCTCTGTGCGCGTGCACTCACTTGCGGCTAGCAGAATGCTGTTGCGTGTGTGGAGACCAGACAAGCTGCTGCTCTTGAGTGCATGCACACAATTGTTGCTGTGTGAGACGCTTGCAACGCCAAATTGCGAGTGATTATGCTGCGTTGCAGATGCATCAAACATTTGCAGCACATGCACAGACATTTACAAACAGCTCGAAATATGACTGTCAATGTTTACATATTTATAGCATACTAGTCCACCGATTATTGTCTACTACCACCAAAACGTGCCTTGATACAACTAGTTGGTGACGATTAGATCCAGAATTGCTGAGAAGCTGATCACGATTTCAAAGCGTGCACAATCATGATTGTTCGCTTTCGGAGCTTCGTATGGTGCTTGCTGTGTTGGGTCTGGCGCTCTGTAAGCACTCGCGTTTGATGGGTGAATGAGTGTACCTGCGCGCCTGACGACGAAGCAACGTGTCGCGCACGAACTGTCATTGTGGTGCGTGGACTCAATTTGAAAGTCAGCGTGGACACAGCCATGTTGGGTGATGAAGAGAGGGCGGACGATGCAATTAAGGTTGTCGAGTCCTACTGACTTGTGTTTGAAGCTACCCAGTGTTTGTGTATGCTGTTGTTGTCCAATTGCCTCATGCAAGTCCTTGGTATCCATCGTCTAGCAACTCTCAGCAGCATACGCAATGCCTCGCAACGACTCGGGTCACACACAGCGAGTTGCGTTCCATTCGAGTTGGCTTCTACCGTAGACCGTTGTTGTGTGTATCAGACACCAACATCAAACTGCTCTCGTTATGTCATTGCATACGCTCTCGTCGCGTCCGTTCGTCCATCAGTATCAACGACTCGTCGTCGACCGAGCGCTCACGCATCGTCACTTGCGCAGCAGGTCTTTCATCAAATTGTTCTCAATGAACTGGTGGCTCGCATCAAGACGCGCGTCGGTCGTACTGATGACAAAGTCGAGTAGCGCCGAGATCTTGGCGTTCGGGTCGTCGACGCCATTCGCGTCGGCGAGCTCTGGCTCAATGCAGTAGTACGACTGCATCACAACTGCTTCAGTTGGTGTTGCTGCCAGTGGTGTGATGTCGACCCAGCCTCGGTGGCGAAACACAAAGCCGCTCAGCCCTGCTGCGTCACATGTTGCTGAGCCTGCTGAGCCTGTTGCTACTGCCCGCACTGGCGCAAACTGTCCGCTCCACGAGATCACGAGCCGGCCGTTTTCGACGTACTTGCGCATCGCCGACGTGCCCCAGAACGCGGCTTTCGTCTCTTTGTGCTGCATCTCGACGCCGTACGTGCACGTCCGAATGTCTTCCGTCATGTTTGTACACTAATATATAGGGCGACACCAGTCGGTTAGTCCGATGGTCATCAAGCCATTCGACCGAGTCATAACGTACATTCTGGTAGTAAATGCGTGCAAGACCACCGGACTCGTCGGCGAGGAACTGCCAGACCGTCGCGCCAGTCGACTGCATGTCGAACGGCAGGACCCTACTGTCCATCGACTCGAGACACGCGCTACCATCGGACGCACTCTTGCGCAGTTTTGTATCGCGAAATGGCGTTACGAGCTGCTCAGCAACGCCAAAGCGCTGGGCAATTGCGTCCATGTCGCTGTAGAGCCCTTCGAGGTCGAGCACGAGCGTATTGACGCGCGAGATGTCTTCGGGTCGCGCAGTGCCGATCGTATCGTGGCCAGTGATGACCATGCCGTCGGGGCTCAGGCGCTTGAATAGCGAGTGTTAACAACTGCAGCAAGCACACAGATTGTAGGCGAAGAAAATATAAAGCCACTAGTACGCTCATGTACACACCAACCTGGGCAGTTGCGCGCTTGCGCAGGATCCGATCGAGACTCCGTGCGAGCTTGACGTGTTCGTCCAACATGTCTTTGAGCTTTTGGTTCTCCTCTTCAGCGCGCTCGCGCTCCTTTTGCTGCCGCGCAGCGAGTCGCTCCCACACGACGCCGAGCGGCGACCGGTGCTGGATCGTTGTTGTCCGCGACGTTGCGTTCGTACTTGGCGCTTTGATGTGCGTGAGTCGCGCTTCGAGCTGTTGGACCTTTTGCCGCAGCTCGAGCAGCTCCTCTTTTTGGCGCCGCCGCTTGACTCGGAGGTTCACCGACTGGAGCGCAAGCGCCCGTGGGTCCTGGAGAAGCGCAGAGTCGTCGCACCGCTTCTTCTTGTTGTCGCGCGGTCGGTTGTCGACTGCAACGGCGCACACGTCAGTGCTGCACGCCAAGTCGCTCCATTGCAATGTCGTTGCTGGCTTGGACGCGAATGGCGTTGGCATTGCTGATAGCGACGATGCCAGTAGCGGCTCGGGTTTGACGCCTGCGAGTGGTGTGCCACGCAGCGCAGCGCTCACGAGGTCGCCGAACGAGAATTCATGCGATGGCGCACGTTGCCGCGATGCAGCAGGAGTCGCTGGCATTGCTCCTGACACGGCTGGTGCGAGCAGCTCCTCATGCGTGTCAAGCGGTGCCGATGATACGCATTTGTTGTTGATGCTGCGCGCATCGGCGACGTCGCCCGAGACACGCAGCTCGCCGAGCCCACCACCAACGTCGTCGAGGTCCCACTCGTCGAAGAACGCGAGCGCCGCGTCGAGCGCTGCGAGGTCTTCGCCCACGAACTCGTTCATCGCACTTCGACAACAGCAGTGATGTGTGTTGTGTGTACAAATTGTGCTGGGCTTTTGTGAGCGCAAAAAGCAGCAAAATAGGCGCAACAAAATACCGATGCTGCAGTAAATAGTGGCATTTGTTTTTAACTGCAAATGCAGACGATGTGACACTGCAACTGTTGCCAGTCATGAGTTGCTGAACAATGAGTCTGTCTGTAGTGGCAGCAAAAGACGCCAGCTGCTCGACACCGCAACTCAGCATTATAATCCGCTTTGGCGCTGGCCGTTCGTTCAGCCATTTGCACTGCTGGCTTGGAGACTGCGTGAACGCCATTCGTAACTGCACCTGACGCCTTTCCTGTTGACGCAGCAGCAGTTAGCAGGACGAACTGGAAGTGCTGTGCTTCGTCAACTTCCTGTTTGCTCTCTAGATTTCAACACTGCATGTTCTACAGTCTCGATCGAGGGCCAACATCACCTCAGTCTTGCCAATAGACATGATTACACTTCAGACTCAATTCGCTTCTGGTAACGCGCTCACCCTATCTAGTCTATGAGATGATACATCGCCAGACAAATGTACTGCAATACACCACTGACTACACGGTAGTCGGGACAACTGTCGCAAAGCTCTCTTCGCGAACGAGCTGATCGACGATCGCCTGGCCAAAGTGGATGCTGCCATCCACTGCGTCGACCACAAGGTCTGTGATCGCACCCGCTGCGACGTCGTGACGCGCATCGACGTCGGGCGTGAACGCGACAAACGTCTTGACGAGCGTCGCACGGCCGTCGAGGGTCGGCACAATCTCAACCCAGCCGCGTTCGCGCAAACGCACGCTGAACTGACAACCATCAGATTGCTGCCGCACAGGCTGCACGGCTGCGCTCCAGAGCAAGACGACGCGATTCGGCATCTCGATTTTTTGGAGCACCTGCGTGCCGTACAGGTCCATGCTTGTACGTTTCAGGTCGAGCGTAACACCAAACGTCCGAGCAACAAAGTCGCTCCGTGGAGGTTCAAGCTGAGTGATTCGAGAGATACACAACGCGTTGCGGGCGGCTTAGCATTGCGAGACGCAATCGGATGCCTCAACTCGACAGCTCGATACACACATAGACACATACCTCACGGTAGTAGTGGCTCTTGCGCGCGAGTCCGTCCTTGACCATGAAGCGCCACAATCCGCGCTTTGTCTGGTCAAAGTTATGGCGAATGACTCGGCTCGCTGTGAACTCGACGCGAGTGCCGTCACGCACGTGGATCGCACTGCTGTCGTGTGTCACATCGCGCAAGCCGCTGCTCGCGAGTTCGCACTCAAAGCGCGGGAGCGCACCTTCAAGCTCGCCCTTGAGCTCGGTCACGAGCGCGTCCATGTCGTTGGTGGCCACTGCAGCTGGCACGTGCGCAGTGGGCTGAGCCTCATCAATGACCGACTCGGAGGTCTGTGAGGTCGAATTGTCAGTTAGCGAACCGGTGAGGTCACCGCTCGCGACTCTCCCACACAACACAACGCAGATCGAAGTATCACAGACAACAGCTTCCATACCTCGAGGTAGTGAGGGCCGAGGAGGAGGCGCTCGAGACTCCGTGTGAGCTGAATATGACCCTCGAGCTTTGCCTTGAGCACGCGGTTCTCCTGTTCCGCGCGCTGACGCGCCTGCAGCTGCTGCTTTGCGAGCGTCGCATACGTCACGGACGACGACGACGTCGAGCGCTCACTAGGAGTTTCGATGCTGGGGCTCTTACGGTCGTCACCACTCTGAAGCGCTTCGAGCATCTGCTGCATCTCGACGACCTTGACGCGCAAGTACAGCAGCTCCTGGCGCTGCTTGCGCACGCGCTTCTTCGTCGGCTTTCGACCGCTCGGGGCAGCTGGAAGGGAAGCTGCTTGTGATGCGGCGTCTGCACTCGCGCTATTCGCATCACTCGGCTGTGTTAGCGCAGCTGGGACCGCGACTGTGGGTGGCTTGCGTGGCGCTTTCGGCTTGGCGCCAGCTCTAACACTCGTTAATGGTCGTGGTGTCTTCCGTGTCGACTGCCGCGCACGCCTTGCTGTCGACAATGCGCTAGACTTTCCTGCACTTGCGTTCGCACCGAGCGGAAGAGCATTGCTGACTGAGGTGTGCGTGGACACTACCGGTGTGCTGGCGGCACTCTCGCTGCTGGTAAAGCAAGCGTTGAGCGCTTCTTCAACTGAGATGAACGAGTCGTCCTCGCTCGCACTCGCACTCTCAAGACTGTCAATCAGCGCAAAGAAGCGCGGGCTCGGTGGTGCATCGTGCCCTGAAGCAATTGAGTCGGTAGTGCTGACGCTGCGCTTGGCGCGCTTGCAAGCAATCGATGCGGGCGCAAACGTCGCTGAGTCAGACAGAAGCTGCTCGCCATCGTCATCGCTCTCGACGGCGCATGCATCGACGAACGCAAGTGCGGCCTCGAGCGTCAATTCCATGCTGGTGCGTGCGGCGGAGGCGGCAGTGGTGCCACTGGTGTTCGTGAAGGTGATTGTGGCGACCATCGAGCGGACGCAATCGACCGAGCGAGTGTAACAGCTGAGAGGATGTGCTTTGATGCTCGTGAACCGAGCCGAACAGTGCTTTTTTTTTGGTTCCACTCGAGCATAATCATGCAAATCAAAGTGTGTGATGTGACATGTGCGAGCACAATCACAGTCTCTCTTGTTTTGTATTCGGTTCGTCATCCGACGCTGTGAATTAACGACCTGCAAAAAATATAGAAAAACGATTATAATGGGCTCAAGAGTGTGTAATCGTAAGTTAGCCAGATCAAGACAACCTTTGAATCACCACACCGAACTCGCCGCATCGTCGCCGAAAACGAGGTTGGCTCAGGCATTGCACTGTCAGCACAACGGCGCTGGAGGACATACTCATCGTGTGCGGTTGTTGTACGCAATAGGTAATCAATTTGCTGGTCTCACACGGAAGTGTAGGTGTGAGCGCTCAGAGTAAGTTCGATGTGCTGTAACTTCATCTTTTGTCGTAATTCTCGATTTCGAAAGCGGCCTCAACCGCGACGGAGACGGGAGCTGGCGCACTGCGGTCCGCTGCGCGAGGACCCATCACCTGGCAGCAATTGCAGCTCCAACTTTATTGGCGCGGTTTTTAGTGTACATAATGCCAACCAAAAGCACACTTTGCTGTTGAAATTCGTTTTGGTATCGTTGATTACTAAAGCGGTCCCAGAAAAATGGGAGAACGGTGGTGATCGACAGGCGGTGTGAAAATGTCGTTGAGCGTCATGTGCAAGATTAAAGGGATAATCGACGACGATTGTCCAATGACGATTATCAACGTTTGCGCTCGTCTTCAAGCGGACTACAGAGCATGATGTACTCGGTCAAGCGTGCGGTTTAAAAAGGCAACAATGAACAATGCGGTAATCAGTTATAAACTACAATTTTGACATTTACAATCGCCTGTTGGGGAGCGAAAAGTGGTGCACAGTGGACTCGTGCAGGACATGCTCGTTGTAGACAATTCTAACCAGGGTAGTTAACGCAAATCGGTTGAACTCAATTGAACGGTGCTGGGCGGCTGACGCGAGCTCTGCTAGTACGCGGCTAGGAGTACGAAACCTAAACAGAGCATGGTGCTGCCCTGATCAAAGAAGCTTGCACAGACATACATTTCCGCTCGAGTTGTTGCCTGCGCGCTTGTTTTTCAATTTACTGTTCTTGGTATTTGATAGCTGTGATTGGTAAATGAAACGAGCTTCCTTTATAGGTATATTGCATCTTTTGGACTTATAATTGGAAATGTAAAATCGAAGGCAGATAGAGGTGCAGCCGCTGTTTCTCTCTGTGAGCTGTCACTAGAGCTCAACGACCGTGTTGCGTAAGTATATGAGATCCTCTCTGCCACCGTTGCGCGACTTTGTTTGTGTTTGTTGACATATCGCCTTGTGCTAACGTTCCGCTTGGTCGGATGTAACCGCGTCAGACCATTAAACACTGCGACAGTTGTCTCTGTAGCGACGACTGTTACAGGTGGTGACAACTGAACCGCTGAGGATGTGCAGTACTACAACATCGAGCTCATTGTTGCTTGGAGATGTCTGCAGTTCAATATTTCTGATGAACGACAACACAATGTCATCCACCGACGTAAGCGTGGACAGCAGTGCTCTGTCATTGTTGTCGGCATGCTCACTGTGATAGGTGATGGCGGTATAACTATCGGCAGCGCTTCAGGTAGCACACAGTGCTGTGCGATGCTGCGATCAACGCACCAGTTGAGCTGAAGCAAGTGTTCAACATGTACAGCACGACGCTCACTGCGTGCAGCGAGTTATGTTGATCATCGTTTTTACTTTGATCGTTTTCAAAAGTCCAGCATACTACAAAATTGAACTGGATGTAATTTATACAAAATTATAGCTCCCTGGATAACTATAGGGTAAAATGCGCATTATCGATGAGCCTGAATACTGTTATATAACTGCTTCAGCTTGATCACGGGGACAAGGCTCGTTCACTGGGAGGGACGTTTTGGTTGCAAAACGACCGTCACATCGAACGACATTCTTCGCGCTGAAATGATTGCGTACCATGTGCAAACGACAGTCCTCTCTCGACGTGTGTTGAAACTCCCCGACATGCTTATACGTACGTGATTACCCAACAGAAAAGTATCATGGTATACTGTGGCGGCATTTCGCGTACTGACCATGTTTCATGATGTTATCAGTGTTGTTGTTACGTAGTAATAATATAATATGACTTTTAAGTATCCAGCATCATACTTATGTGCATCAGCAGTTGGCGTACTGTTCCTTAAGACATGAATTGATGTTGTGTACAGTCGACCATGTTTCATAATCGCATACGTATACAAAGTAGCCATACATTACCATTGTGTGTGTATGATTAGATTGTGCGTGAGTTAATAATCATTGAGCACAAACCGAAGATGGTTAGTGTTGATCATCACGTATTGCTTTGATCGTCTAAAAAGTCCAGCAAATTACAAATTGACTGCATGTGATATATATCGATTCGCAAGTCTTGCGAAATTTTAATTATAAGGTAAAATCGCGTATTTGATGCTTTTGACGTATGCATGCAAGAAAAATCAAAATCATTCATAACCATTTAGTAGGAATCGCACTATCATTTGAGGAATACACATTGTAATTTTCGTACAGCACAGTGATGCAACATAACATATTGAGTTCAAAGATGCACTGACAGTTCACCTTCTATTTACAACATATGTGAGCTACGTCAAAGTTGACAATATTTGAATGTGATTCACAGTATGCATTTTATGATAGCTTTTTCAAAATGATTGAGAGACGAACAAAAACATTCAATGTAATTAAGAATCGTTCAGTTGTAAGACGAATATACTTGATTTATGTAAGTACATCCACTGTTTTCTGAATAGTATATCGTATGAACGTTGCTGATTTTTAATAAAAATGACACACTTTGATATAGTAAAAACAAATGGTTTATATAGTTGAACAAACGAATTACGTAATTACATCATAAATGTATACTTCTATTATGTATATATATTAATATGTATATCTACAACATCTCGGTTAGAAATCGCTATACGAATTGCAAATTAAATAGCTAAAACGATGACTTACTCGCCCATCCTGCTAGGATGATACTTTCCCAGTGACAAAAATGTGTGGTCATACCATTGTAGAGTTTGGAGCATCCTATTTTTTGATGTTCTATGTTGTCCAGTCGACTATGTAAGGAAATTGCTGAATGCTGGTGAAGGATTAATGGCGACTTCAACAGACATAAAGTAATTCACCTTTTTAATAAGTACGTTCGGTAGCGAGGCAAAAACAAAAATCGTACAGCATAGATAGAATGTGTCAAAGAACAACAATGCAATTCCTCATTGTTTTACGCACGTCAGATCCAAAGCAATATCGAGTACACATATTTTACATGAAATGACATACAATATCTGAAGATGAGGTAAAAACTATATAACATGCATATGTCGGTTGGTACGCAACGGTTGGGCACAAATTTAATTTCGACTAAATGATGTATCGAAAGCTGCAATTAGTGCGTCTGTATGAAGTGCAAAAAACGAGACTATTTTCACCTCTTTGTTAGAAGTCGTCGATTTAATT